>JAPMOB010200645.1:0-38139 GCA_029875015.1 Lepomis gibbosus
CCCCCCCCCACACAAATTACATAGGATCCCTTTCAATCATTTTTAAAAGCATGTCATAGTATTTTATTACATTTGTTTACAAACATTCATCTCAAAGTAAGTTTTAAGAAACTGCTGTTTTAAAGGTCAGGAATGAACAAGTGAATGAATGAATGAAAGAGAGCTTTTAGTGTGGGAATGCTTTTCTCCTAATTGCAAAGCCAATGGCTCCTTATTTTAAGAGCTCAATTACAAAAGCAAATGTGCAGATATTTAAAAATAGAAACACATGCATGTATGCTGTAGAAAAGTTGTTCTCAAATTAGCACCCAGGGACCCCCTGGGGTCTTTGAGGGGGCTCCCTAGCAAAAAGGGGACTAACTTATTTATAGTGTAATTTCATCTATAAATAACACACTGACAGAATGGATGACTATTTTTGTCATGGGTTTCATACACTTTATGTAATAAAACATCTAAGAGCAAATATCCTATCAGAAGGGGGATGCTGGGATCTTATCAAATGGTGGACCGTGGTCCAATTTGTGTAAGTTTATGGGCCCTTGATGTGAAAAGGATTGAGAACCACTGCTTCAGAAAATGGTCAACATATAATGTAACATAGCACACCTACAGTAGGCTATGTAACTCTTGTAACTCACATTAAATTACACTCACTGGCCACTTCATTAGGTACACCTGTTCAATTGCTTATTAACACAAATAGCCAATCAGTCAATCATATAGCAGCACCTCAATGCATTAAGGCATAGGTCAAGGCCACTTGCTGAAGTTCAAACCGAGCATCAGAATGGCAAAGAAACGGGATTTAAGTGACTTTGAACGTGGCATGGTTGTTGGTGCCAAATGGGCTGGTAATATCCAGGTTACAACCAAGGTATGCACAATACCATCTCTAACGGACATTGAAGCAGATGGGCCACAGCAGCAGAAGACCACATCAGGTTCTACTCCTGCCAGCTAAGAACAGGAAACAGAGGTGGTGGTGGTGGTGGTGGTATAATGGTGTGGGGACATTTTCTTGACACACTTTGGGCTACTTAGCACCAATTGAGTATCATTAAAACGCGACAGCCATCCTGAGTATTGTTGCTGACCATGTCCATCACTTTATGACCACAGTGTACCTATCTTCTGATGGCTACTTCCAGCAGGATAATGCACCATGTTACAAAGCTCATATCATCTCAAACTGTTTTTTTGACCATGATGATGAGTTCACTGTACTCCAATGGCCTCCACAGTCACCAGAACTAAATCCAATAGAGCACCTTTGGGATGTGGTGGAACAGGAGATTCACATCATGGATGTGCAGCTAACAAATCTGCAGCAACTGCGGGATACTATCATGTCAATATGCACCAACGTCTATGAGGAATGTTTTCCAATACCTTGTTGTCACAAAGAATTGAGGCAGTTCTGAAGGCAAAATGGGGTACAACCGGTACTAGCAAGGTGTACCTAATAATAATAAAGTGGCCGGTAAGTGTACATGAAAACCCATGTATGGTTGAAACCCATCAAAGTGATTCCAATATAATATTTCACAAAAAGGAATTAAATCTGACAGATATTTCGTAATATTTGCACTGAAGGTGGGGACATAGCAGAGGGTGTAGCTCAGTATGTTATCAGTCATTTTGTGCTGACTTACTTGGAGTAAAACATTGATACAATTCTTATTTTACTGGGCTTGGCATAATTATTGACACTCCAGACATTGGATGCAGGAAGGTTCAATTGCTTTGTGTTATTGTGTTGAAATGACTTGTTTTTACTCACTTTTAGATTAAACTATGTGGGATTAGTGTGTGTGAAATGGCTCCACACGTTGGGTACAAAAACAAGGAGTAAATGTTACAAGTAATAACTCATTTCTTTCTTTAACTTGGCAAGTCATTGTTCTATACTGCTGGTAAGTTTGAATTATTCCTGCATTATAAATTATCGTACTACACATCTTGCATGCAATACTTTAAAAAAGTAACACCAGACAAAACTACAAATACTGAAGTTCATTAAAAGTACATCAGTATAATCTGAGTAAATTTCTTACTTTCCATCTGTGCTGCCTAAACATGACTGACAGGTGTTAGTACAAGCTGTGATACATTAGCTTTTTTGTCCTCTGTCAACCTGAGACACTGCTGAGTGCACGTTTGACAGATTGGTGCATCACACCACTGTTTTGTCACAAATCAAGTTGTTATTCCTCAAAAGGGTGCAACAATTATCATAACATGGTTGTGAAGGGCAAAAAAGTGATACAGTTAAATCAATCTCATCACAATTACATTTCAATAATGTGATGGCATTTTAGGGTTACTAAGACACAGGTTTCCCAGGTTATGTTAGGGTCAGCAGCTGACCTAAAGTAAGCCAAAGGTGACGGCCTGCAACTCTCCAACACAGTAGGTCAAACTCTGTCTCTCCTCTCTGCCTGCTCGGTCGACTGACTAACAGATACAGCTGCCTCGATAAGGATCTTGACTCTGAGGCATTTGTTAGGTAACCAAACGTCGAGATTATCTTTATTTTGTTTCACTACAGACAGATTGGTTCTATGTAGAAAGTGTTGCATGTGGCTTGATTAACACACATGACTTAAGTGAACTTTAGGTAAGCATAGTGTCTTCTTTTGAACCAATATCCAAAGGAATCTTTACACACATAGTTAATCTCTGTAGGTCTAGGAAGGATAAATCCCCAGACAGGAAGTATCCTTCAGATTTGGTTTGGTACTACACTGTGTCTGAAGGCTTTATGCTGCTGCCAGTCTTCCTGGCCTGGTTTCAATAAACAGTGCTGTGTAAGTCAGTGTATGAGTCTCAGAGACCTTCTTCAACACAACTGACACCTGGCTCCCTTTGATTTGCATAAGAAACAAAATCCTGAAAAGCTGAAAATTACATAACACAAAAAAGTTAAATACATTTTGGTTTAATGGTTGAAGGGAGCTTGATTCTTAAACAAGTCTTCATGACAGTAAATAAGAAAAGCAAAGACTACAAGTGTTAAAAGTATTTATTACAATGATGTCAGAAAACATTTTTATAAAGAACACAGTATGTTAATCTCCATTAGAGTGCTCAAATGGCTCAGCAAGTATTTTTAAAATCACAAGAAAAAACTGGGTTGTTCTCATGTGAAAAACACAGTTACACAGTAGTGATTACTACTAAGAAATACATATAATAAAGGATCGACATACACTACGTCAAAGCAGTTGTTCATGTTTCACAGTAACTTAGACAGTTGTTGAATGGTTGATAGTCTTCAGAAGGTTTCCATGGTAACCAGGGACTTGAAGTCTTCGAAAACTGAATATTTGAAAGGATTTACTTAAAGCCTCTGACACGTTTCCAAAGCAAGATGATAAACCTGCACTGGAACACTGTAAGGTAGAAACTGAGGTTATGTGACCAGACACAGCCCAGCAAAAAATTACTGAAACTTCACAGCCAAAATATATATTTATTTTCAACAGCTTTTACTCCAAGTCGTAGTTATCATATGACAGCTGCTTCAAATATGTGATACTATCTGAAATAAAATCAGAAGAAATGAGAGAGGCAGTCATTAGTGACATGATAAATGAGTACAGCATTTAACACAGAGATTAGTAGGGAATATCTTACCCAGCACCCACTGCTCAGACAGAATCCTGCTTCCCTCTGGTCTCCTGCCGCTGTACTTCCCTATGCAGATACCAGCCTGCCGCACAGTTTTGCAAACTTTTCCTCCACAGAGCTGGATCAATTCCACCAGACTCTGAGTCGGCGGCTGGGATTGTTGGGACACAAACATGGCTGGCTGGCACTGGAATAGATCCTGCTGGTGTTCCCCAGCAGACAGGTGCCTCTGGAGACGACAAATCTGGGAAGGGAAAGGGATAGTTAAACACCACACAAATTAACTGTTTGATGAAGTGGGCTACACCACGATAAGAAGAACAGACAACTGCTCAACATGATCCCTTTTAAGACAAAGTGACCACTTTTAATCAACAAAGTGCTTTTTAAAATTAACTCATGATTAGCTTTCAGGTCTAGTCAGTTTCCAGAAATGTTAAAGGAATAGTATGACATTTTGGGAAATATTCTTTAGTTAGATGAGAAGATCAATACTCTTAAAGCTGCATGCCAAATGAAAAGCTAACGGCAGCTGTTGGTTAATTTAGGTCAGCACAAAGAGTGACAACAGAGGGAAACAGCTAGTCTGCCTCTGTCTAAACGTAAAATCCACCTAGTAGCACCACTGAAGCTTACTAAATAACACATTGTATCTCGTTGGCTTAAATCCTTCCAAAAAACAAAATGTAAACAGTCATACACTGATTTAAGGGGGAATTTTGTGCAGGGCTACTTCTTGGCCAGAAGACTCCAAGTAGTAGCTGGTCCCTGCCAAGACTCATCTGAAATGATCTTTTTTTTCTCTATTAGCTCACTGGAGTTTGTAATTAGTTTCAAGTCATGTCAACCTAAAAGTTCCAGGTGCAACATCAGACTCACAGTTGTTTTCAGTTAGTCTTTGTGCAAAGTTGAAACAGGCGAGACAATAATTTTAACACTATTTTTAAGAAATCTTCAATGACAAAATATGTATGTCTGGAAAAAGTATTTTATTCAACTGAAAGTAAAATGCAAAACAGGGCAGGTGCATTTTGACACACTTGTGCCACACATGATATGATTCAAGGGTCTTTTCCCTGATAAACTTTAAAACAATGTTAACCATAATGAAGATGAACCTGGATAACACCAAGCTGCCCAGATTTTTGCCAAAATCTGGCACATTTACATCCTATTGACATTAACTCACATGTGCTAAATAAATAATAATGTATCCGCTTTAATCCCGAAGAATCCAATTTGTAAGTCAGTACGGACACAAATTTAAAGACATGATTCAACACTGAAAGTGGCCTGAAGGTGGCTAGGAGGGATTTGGCTTTGAGGCACACGTGAAAAAAAACAAACCTAAAACGCCACTAATGAGAAACTGAATGTACCATGAATGCCAATTTAAATAGCAACTTTTGTTAGCATGAGTAAACATTTACATGTGGAACATTAAACCACAATTACACGATACTACAGTTTATGGCAGTAGAATATCTCCAAGCTCACTGCTGAACTCTGAACTCGACACAAATGTGTGCTACAATGCAATTGTATGTCTGGTTTCATTCCAGCAGCCCACATTGTGCGTGGAGTATTTGTCAGCTCTATCTGACTAAATCATAGCATGTGAATCTCTTTGAGGTTCTGTTTCTTTTTGGTTTGGTGAGTGATGCTCTCAGCTCTCGCCACAGGCCTGTTCTGTATCCAGCAGGGGTCAGTTGCTAAACTGAAGGGGACAATCTCCACTATTCTAAGTTGATTCAATGCCAGGAAACAAGCTTTTAGTTTTTTGTCAGTGTTTACACAAGTTTCACTTTATTAATCAGGGACTGGTTGAGGGTTCAGAAACATACATACATACATACATACATATACATTCAATTAGTTAAAATAAATAGATGAAGTTTATAAAACAAGAAATTCCCCATCCACAGAAACTACCTAAATCAAAAAGTAGCCACTTGACTGTAAAAAAAATCACAGTAAAGTCACCATGAAATAAACTTAATTACAAGAACTGTTGCCATCTACCGCTTGAGTGATTCAGCTGGAACACCTGAAAAAATGTTTTTGGAATGACGACAAGTCCTTCCTATTTGGTAATGTGTGCTAAATACGTTGCATTTCCCTTATACAGTAACTATTACATCAGCCTACTTCCTACAATTCTGTTTAGGTATTTCAATCCAACTGCCGAGGGCAAATCTAAGGCTTTCCTGTCAGAAAATGAAATTTAAAATGTGGTAATGCCAAACTCAATATAAGCACAATCTAAAACTTACTGTGTCTACTTTGCAGACTACAGGTGGACAGAGGTCTTTCTCAAATACTTTACTGGTAGGGGGAGAAAAGAATGAAGCGACTGAATCAATAGGAGAGTGTCTGATTTCTACAGTACAGGACAAAACATCCTCCTATGTCACTGCTCTTCCTGCACAACACACCTGCACTGAGAGCCCCTCACACAGACATTAGCTGCCCAAAAACTGTGTCAGGTTGGGATAATCCTGCTATTAAGGGAAAAGATTCCGTTTTTGTCTTGCAGAATACTCATTATAACAGGTGAAAGCTGTATATAGCTGTATTATTGTATGTTGTGGAAAGCCAGTCCCCTAATTTTCGAGTCAACAGAACCCAGGGGTGATTCATTTCAAAACCATTTTCTACTAAAAAACTAATTTCTTGAGGCCACAGAAAACAGCTTACTTACTTACACAGTCATTTCAGGCATGTTGTTCACAAAGAATGTCTGAAAATACTTAACATTGCTAACATGAGAAATGACAACACTGCCTTAACTAATCCATGACAACATTCAATCTGTAACAAAAAATCTTTATTAATTTTAAATCTGATCATGTTCAGACTATTATGAACAGTTACACTAGCACAAATTCACACACACAATGTGAAATAGTTCATCTGTGTATTTCTGTCGTGCCATTTTAAGCCAAGAACTAAGAAACAAGCAACTTTCTCTTAACATTTGACTCAGACAGAGATCTGCCAAGTATATTCAATCTGAAATTGCATAAATCTACCATGAAGCAAATGGAAAATAAAAACGCCATGACTACTTTGTTTTCATGAAAACAGAATAAAGAGTGGATTTCAAGAGATTTAATTTAGCTTTTAATCTAGATTTAGCATTTTTAAGGAACACAGGAGGAAAATACGTGGAAAGAGTTTACGATGTCATTAAAACAAAGGCATTTTTCTTTTGAATCTCCCATTCAAAGACACTTAGTGTGTTTGTTGTAGGCCGGGATAAATTCTTCAATGAATGGGATGGACACCTCTACTATCACAGAGTGCGGTGAAGGTGGACAGCTGCATCCTGAGTAGCCGTTCCACTAGACGAGAAAAAAACATGTGGGTATTGTAGAGGATATAGTGGAACGTGTGTAGTTTGTGCATGTGCTCGTCTGTTTAGCGACTGTGTAGTGAAAGGAATCTCCACTTCACTGCTCTTCACAGTGACTGGCCACAGTGGGGGGGAGTGGTTTCAACTCACAGTTAGCTAATCAGAGGGGCCATGGGCAGCTCAAACAAGTGGTTGAGGGCTTGATGAAAGGCCAGCACATGCAGTCTGGCACCGGTAACCTATGGGAATGACACACTACCTCTAATTCCTGATGGCTATTTCTCCTCCTACCACTGAGAGGTAATAAAAGGAACTTCGAGAGCATTTTTTAACACTTGGATGATGTTGGTTAAAGACATCCGCCATTGAAGATTAAGGAAAACTCCAAGGAGTTATAATTGTACTAACTTTATTTTTAGGTAAATAGCTCCACTATGAAGATGCTGAATGTGGACTTGCTAGTTTTAAGTTTCTTCTTTGGTCTGGGGACGGGATACAGTGCTGCGGGTAAGCGACAGTATCAGATCCAAAATGGGCCATGTAGCTACACCTTTCTATTGCCTGAGCAGGAAAACTGCCAAACCCAGAGCAGCTACAACTATCCAGTTCAAAAGGATGGACCTGTGGATGACGAGTCGGCTCAGAGGCTGGAACAACTGGAGATCACCATGGAGAACAACACACAGTGGCTTCTTAAGGTAACGTTGTGTCATACCCTTAATATCACATCAAGACACACACCTTTGTTATAAACAACTGCCTTTATTACAGTAAGTTGAGGGTGATAGTTTCAGAAGTCTATTTAGGTCTCTGAGACAGACCATGACGATGTGTAAGAGAACAAAATGTGCTGCAGAGCTAAAAATAAAAAACTCTACACAGGTGGAGATATTTATATTTCCTTTCCAATTGTCTGAACCAAACACAGGAGCAGCTTTAAAGAAAACCAAATACCTGGAACATGAGGATATTTTGGATGATATTTTGGCTGTTGATTTTGCCAGAATTCCTGCTAAAACTTTTGTATAATATTATACTCCAGCGGTGTGGAACACTGGCAAATTTTAACATCCAGAATGACAAGAAACTTTTTTTCTGACTCACAAAAATTCAAAGATATCTGCTGTTTTTCTTTTTATCTGATGGGCAGATTATTCAGGCTCATATAAAATCCGCTAATTCTTTGTTAAGTGCTATAACTTATAAGAGTAACTGACCAATACCACAAAATAACACAGTGATTTATCTGCTGAACAAAAGGTACGATTCAACAAGTTTAAATGAACAAAATTTTACGTCAACAACTTTGTCCAAATCTTGCCAGAACTGTGAAACATAAAAATAAAGCACTGACATTTAAAGACACATTCTATTTATAAAAAAGCTTTCCTTTTTTTAAGGACTAACAGATGCTTTGGGACTCTATCTTGATTACGCAAATGTGGAAACTTAAACAAAAATGTGCTGAGCGTCTGTGACACTTTTATTGAGTGCAAAAGGACATAATGGATTTGACGAGTGACAAAGACACAGGTGTCCACAGGAGGGATGTGTTCTTCCCTTTCAGTTTGCTGAGCCATTAACGTGTGCGAATAAAAGGAGTGAACTCTGTCTTTTTTCTAGCCCCCTCTCTCTCTATACAAGACTAGACAAGAACATCTCACAGCTTGATCACACAATTCCCGTCGTGTTTCATAAAACAAGCTCTGATCTGTTCCACAGGAGAGCTTGGAGGCCACTCTTCTTTGATGTTCTTCATGATATAGACGCCACTATTTAGTAACAACGCTCACACAGACAACAGCTCGAATGCTGCCTCAAAAATCAAAAGCCTTTCACAACACAAGTGAACATTTCACAAAGTCCACCTGCACGACATAGTGACAGGTTATGTATTTCTTACAAAGAAGCACTGCAGAAGATGTAACTGTATCAACATATCTTAGCTGTCTGTGTAAATGATGGAGGACTTTGGTACCTTCTTCTGTTGTGTGATTTCCACCAAATGAATTTACACACGCAAAAAAGGGAGAAGAAATCCCCACGAAGGTGTGATGTTTAAAGTTTCTCAACACAAACGTTGTTTGCTACAATTGACTTGACACCATGAAGAACAGAACTGTTTGTAACATGCTTTACAACTCTTATGATGTCTAATAGCACCTAACATAATACAGATTCTCACTATTAAATTTTATACCTTAATACAGCTTTTCATTAACAAAGAGGAAGCATTAGACTTGGTAAAGCTCAGAAGGCAAGTGCGCTATGGCTATTATTATCTTATCTATGAATATCTTAAAAATGACGTGAAAAAGACTATTCATTCAGCCTGGTGAGCTGGTAGAGAAGTGAGAATCACATTAGAAAATCACATTTGTCCTAAAGTTAAACTTTAAAACAGGTCTACTGTGGTAGCCGTAAGCTTGCTACCTTTAATTCATTCATTAAAATGACATACGGCAGTGTTCAATTAAAATTCTACTTTTGATTAGAAGATGCATTTGGTAAAATGTACTCACTCCATGTTGCGAAAGATTTCAGCTCAGCATGACCCTAAATAGGAATAAGCAAGTAAAGAAAACTGACGGATGGATGGACAGACTTAACTTAATTATGGTAAGTGCATCACTGAGGATTTAAACCACTTACAGTAGTTTACAGTTAATGAATGGACAGAAGAGTTTAGACATAACTTGAGAAAACAAGTAATGGCCACATAATTTAGAGGAATCAGACTGTCACTTAAAAGCCTAAATGATTTTATATTGTTATATTGTATAGAGTTCTGATTGTCTGATATTCCTCTTAATACTGCAACAGCTGATGGCAACTGAGGAAAACAATCTGTTGTCACGCTCTCGTGTGAATAAGGAACACAGTAATTCTTTACTGACGCCTTTGAGGCGCACAGAGTAAACAACTGATTAGATCATTGACTGTCAATGGGACATCCTGCAAACAATTCAAATGAAAAGCTTCCACCTACCACACATCCCTGTGTGTATCCAAGAACATAAACAAGCTGGACATCATGAAAGGAAGACAAACAAAATCAGCCCTAATTGCAGCTGTTACTTGTATACGCCGTAAGATATATAAAATAATAACCGGCTGTTTGAGGTTGCATTACTGACTGATGAGTAAACAACAAAAGTGATTATGCACACTTACTGTATATGACAGGGACATTCAGCTGACGCTGGTTTCCAGTTGTACACATGTCATACTGTCAAGAAGGATGTAACTCCTCACTCAACACTTCCATCCTGTTTACGAGTCGTGTGACCTGATTGCCACTCAGGAACACTATGCAGGAAGTAACTTAATGATTGGTCTAAATCCGGCAATACTTAAAGGTAGATAACAACAAATCTCGTAAAGATGAAACATTGACCTTTTCCCACCCTACGCACTGAGCCATTGTATTATTATTCTGAGGTTACATCAGAACTGTAAATGTTTTTGCTCACCTTGAGATGATTTAAATAAGAAATTAATAACGGCCTCATGATTCTTATTATTTATTTACTTTGCTACAGAAAATAAGAAAAATCTAGTACTTTCCACATTTTAACCTTCAGGAAAAACAACAACAACTTATAAATGACTTTCCCGTTTCAATTTAAAGAAGCTTTTAAAATATCTGAAGCCAAGTAAAAAACAATAATTAAAATGTCAGTTCCAATAGCTCTCCTTGAATAATGATGACAGAAGAGTGCTTCATCATAAGCACCCTCAATCTATTTCTAAAATAGGTCATTAAATGCATATTCTCATGCACTGACAAGCATAAAAATATAGCAGATACGATGGCAATACAGATATTTAAACTTAATAACATCATTGTTGACATTATGGGGAGACCAGTATACTTTATGTAATGATGTGCAAGTCAGACAGAAGGGAAAATGGCAACAAGACCATACGGTTGTCGTGTTAGAAAGACGCAAAACAAAGAACAATCAAATCCACAAAATATCTACAATGTGCCATTAAGAAGCACAGGTGCACATCCAATAATAATAATACAGACAGTATGTCTTTATTATAAAGTTGTCAAACGTCAGTCTCTGTGACAAAGCTGTTAACTGCACTGGAGTCAGTGTACAACAAACACTCAAATGAATGTGATTTGAGTCCCTAAAACCAACAGGGCTCATTTAAACGAAAACAGAGAACAAGTGACAATGACGTCTCTCCCACCAACTGCAAACAAGGTTGCTCAAGAACTCAGGCGAGAAACAGAGCTGCTCTGTCCAACATTACGGCAGCAGATTATAGTGAGCAGCACCCAGCTGTCAATCTGTGAACAACCGTGTGAATGTAATACAGGAGTGAGTGTTCACAACAAAATCGCTTTAATGGTACTAATCAATGCAATCTTAAAAACTACCTCAAGCTAACTGTGTTTCTTCTGTGATGCAGCTTGAGAACTACATACAGGACAGCATGAAGCAGGACATGGTCCAAATCCAACAGACGGCCGTACACAACCACACTGCTACAATGATTGAAATTGGAACAAACTTGTTGAGTCAAACCGCAGAGCAAACAAGGAAACTGACCAATGTGGAGGCACAGGTGAGGCTGTCCTGCCCGCTACACTTTAAACATACAGAAGTAAAACAACGCTTAAAGGTGCACATATGCTACACAACTTTATCCACTTGTTTACATATAAGCATAATCGGCCTCTTAACAGAATTACATGCCAATGAAAATATGGTGCAAACTGTTTTTTAACATGAATTTATATGTGACAAATATGTTTTTGTGGCATGTGCTCTGCAATACACTGTATTAAATAATGTAGCGTCAGAGTGTTAAAAAAATAAGCTGGGGGAAAAACAGGCATGAGTGCGTCAGTTTATTATTGTGGCTACATGTCAATGACCTTATGTGAGCCAACTGTACAGCATTTCCTGTTATTAGCACACTCGTATTCCCACAGAAAGAGTCTATCAGTTTGTCACAATCAGACATCCGTCTGTTCAAAGACATCAACAGCTCCACTGGAGACACATAGCTAGGATCCATGTAAACAACCTGCTTTTTGCTGAGTTCAGTTCCTCCAAACTGGGAAATTAGAGGCAAGGTCTCCAACCCCAGAGTTTAGTTCAATACGTCTGTCTGGGAAAATACATGGATTTTGGACGTTTCCCTTGTTCAGGTATGTCTGCTGTATCGGGAATCGGGTTGTTCTTTCCTGTTGTGTTTTTCCTTTGTGCAAATAGCTATTCACTCTAGAAGTGCAAACTGGGCTCGTGAACTTGATCCATAACAGAACATAATATGTAAATTATTTTGCCAAATTGTCTGTTGACCAGAAAAATGTTTTTAGGATTGTTGTCCTTTTTACGATTTTTATTCAAATGTTGTTTGTTGTTCTTTTGACACTTTTTTTCTTTTGTAACATGCTTTTCCTTAAATTGCTCCAAGTCGTGTTGCTATTTGACTTGAAGAAAGTCCAAAGAGTTTCCAGTCTGGAGCATCTAAAAACCTCCTGATGCATGATTTCACAAGGTATCTCTGGGTCACAGCGTGACTGCTTCACCTTGTTCTTTTGTTTTTAGGTAATTCATCATACAACTCGCCTTGAGCGTAGACTTCTTGAAAATTCTTTGTCAACCAACAAGTTGGAAAAACAACTAATTGTCCAAACAAATGAAATCCACAAGCTGAATGACAAAAACAGGTGAGGACATCAAATCACATGATAAAAATGGATCATTTCCAGAGTCAGTACCTGTACAGTAATTAGCCAAAAGTGCAAAGCAAAGAGAAAATTCGCTGCTGAAGGTGTTGCCTGCTTTTGCCCAGATTTCTGGAGAAAAAGGTGGGGGAGATGGAAGAACAGAGGCAGGGGGAGCTGAAGATGCTTCGTCAGGAAAAGGAGCAGCTTCAGACTCTAATACTAAGGCAGACGGCCATCATGGGCGAGCTAGAGCAGCAGCTGCTCAAAGTCTCCTCCAACAACACTGTACTGCAGAATCAGCAGCAGGAGCTACTGGAAACTGTGAACAACCTCATTCACACCATTGCTGTCAGCTCAGCTCGAGGTGAGTCAGCACTTCAGGCCCTGCAACAAATACTATGTTTCGTTTCTGAGACCATTGTGTATGTTTGTGCTGTTGTACTGTATTGAACTGAACTTTAATTACCACATGCTTCACTTCAAAGCACTGAAGCGATGATGGTTTCCAGAAGATGTGAACTTATCAAAGGAGGACAATCCAACGCTGTACAATTGTGTGGTGTCAAATTAACAAGACTGATTTCCTCTGCAGAGACCAAAACCGCTATGATGCAGGACACTCCGACCACATTCATGGACTGTGCTGCAGTATTCAAGTCAGGAAACACCAAAAGTGGCGTCTACACTCTCACATTACCCAACACCACAACAGAGGTAAAGTAAGCATGTTTAATTAATTTAAACTAGTTTAACCTTTAGTGGTAGTGCACTCACATCAACAAAAACAAAACACAGACAAAGTTTAGTAATCAGGTAGTAGGGAGGAGGACACATCTTGCCGGGTCATTAAAGATCACCCTGTATATATGAGTACACATGCACACGTTTGTACACCAGGCATGCACTGACCCACCCACACTTACACAACCTAAATAAAACACTGAACAGCCCTGGAATTGCTCAGTAAACAGTATTGTGTTTGAGGGCAAGGTAGTTTAATTAAAATGTTCTCAGACTTACATTAATGATGTGCATGCTTGAGCTAAAACTGCAATCTCCTTAGATACTTTTCAGCGAATAAGACTTTGACTTCAATTCTGCATCCCCTTCCTGGCAACTTAACATTTGTTTTAACCCAACTCAACTAATACACCATTGTCAAATTATAAAGGAGCATGAATTCTTCACAGAACATTCATTTTGAATTATTAATTACAGCAACTCCTTTTCCCTTGTGTTTGAAGGCTTTCTGTGACATGGAAACAGAAGGCGGTGGCTGGACAGTAATACAAAAACGCTTTGACGGCCGTGTTGACTTTCACCGTACGTGGCAAGAGTACAAAAAGGTAAAAGCTATCAAGAAGAAATTCTTCCCTTAAAAATATAACCTAGGCTACAGTTTTCATTCCAAATGCACAATACAGTGGCCAGATTTGGTTTTGGCTGTGGACTGAAAGGGCCCGTGATTCTGCACGGTTAGAGGCAATTCCTAGATGCAACCCAAAGAAGAAGGGACAAACACAGAGATCTGAAATGATCAACATCGACCAGCAGGGCAACCCCAACATTTTGAAAACACAATCATTTCAGTACCAGATTCACAGCATCTAATATATATCTCTAAGTGCCCACTGTGCTTATAACCTTCAATCAAAAATGCGTATAGATTCCCTAAAAACATTGACCAGCATTGTCAATGTCAAGTGGGAGATAAACGGGTCAACATCACGCCAAAAAGAATCTCAAGTTCAAACTCCCTACAGAGATATCATCACAGAGAAAAGCATTCAGGCCATCTCCTTTATTGCTACCATAATACAAGCTCAGTTAAACTGGTATGCTTTCTTATCAATATTTCATTGTGGAGGAATTAGTATTCTGATGAAAACTTTTAGTTTCAGGAAATAATAACTTTCAGTTCAATAGGCAATTGTATCGCACGTAGTGGTCCTCTGTCTGTTTGCTTTTTTTGTTAATGGGAAAAGCATCAAACAAGCGCCTCCTGCAGGGGTTCAACAAGGTTTAATAACATTTCTTTTGTGTCTTTTCAGGGGTTCGGAGAATCGTCAGGCGAATTCTGGTTAGGAAATGAATTTGTCTCCAGACTGACAATTCAGCAGTCCTACAAACTAAGGATCCAGCTGAGTGACTGGGAAGGAAACTCTGGATTCTCGCAATATGACCAGTTTTCTCTTGACAATGAAGCACAAAATTACAGGTATGCTGTGCTGACAACATCAAAGAAATAAATGTGTTGGATGCTTGGTGGCAATTACTGAACTTAATTTTTTGCTTTGAGGCAAAATCTTACAGCTCATGTAGCTCAAGTTATTAAGGACAAAGAAGCCCATCAGCAAATAATGCGTCTCTCTGACAACAGTGCTTTTGAAGTCAGCTATCCTGAACACATACCAAAATCTGTTGCCAATTTTCCAACCAAGGAGCTTAACTAAAGCAGAGCCTCAAAGCTGAAAGCCTCGCAATTATTATGAAGAAATGAACAACTATGTCAGAGGCAATAGTCCTTGAAACATGGTACAACGCATCTCTGATGCACCATCTTCAGAAGTACTCACATGTAATGTAGTGGCAACCTTTTATACATGAATATCTTCCCAAAGCTAATTCAGAAGAGCTCTGGCTGTAAGTATCTCATCATACAATTTTTATACTATCCATACTTCTGAATCATCACCAGTATCGTTATTATAGATGAAGTGAAACAATTATCATGCTTATTCTCTACTACTGGTTGACTGACTGAAGACAAGACCATGTGAATGGACACACTGACAGCGTTTGTGGTGATTTTCCATTGAAATTGTTCTGGTTTGAGTACCACTGATGCTTAAGAAGGATTAATTCTGACCCTGGACCATATCTATATATCTTTACCGAAAACTACTTTTGAACAAACCAAATCATGATCACAAATGCTGACCTTCTACTACTATGTAAAAGCAAAACACAGTAGAGATGATTTATTATGGATGGAGGTTCTTCTTGCTGTTTAAGACTATTTACTTCCTGATATGGCTGTACTGGCATCAGCCCAAAGAAAATGCAATAAAACTGGTCAGCATTTGAAAAATAGGAAACACATGAAATATCTTGGATTTCTAACATTTAGTCTGCATCTCTTGGCAATAACACAACCATAAGAAGTATTTTCTTTTCCTAATCTAAGCTGATTTAAGGAGTGGAATGGATACTTCCTTTGAATTTGACAAACAGACCTTGAAATGCTCCAATTCAACACAGGTCTATTCAGGTCTTAAGTCTACTTGACTATGACCAATTTGGTCTTCGGTTAGTTGGCTCTGTTATTCCAATTAACTCCTTAAGGAAAATAAACAGCACAACTACCATCACACAAATCGTTTTTCTCCAAGCTGCTTGTCAACATCACAAAAATCTATGTAATGCAAATAGCTCACACTTTAATCGTTATGCCAAACCCCATTTTAGATCTTGCAGTTGTGCAGAACTCTATAAGTGAGCTGGACGTTGCCTTTTGAGGAACAGCAATCACTGACTTCCTCCTCCTCTTCCTTCATTTTTCCTTTTCCCACTCTACAGGATACACCTTAAAGGCTACAGTGGGACAGCAGGCAAAATAAGCAGCATTGGGCAGCCAGGAAGTGATTTCAGTACAAAGGATGCAGACAACGACAAATGTGTTTGCAAATGTTCACAACTGACAACAGGGGGTAAGAAACACATTTTTCTAAATAACCATCAATTGTGCTCGCCGGGAAAATATAATAATCAGGTTGATTTGTGATGGCACTTGTGGAACAAATTCCCACCCACCCAAATCTTGGCACTTCCCCCAATAATTTATAAAGAGCACTTTAAAGGGCTCCTGTACTTTTGTGGTCAGGTCAAAGAGCACAATTAGCTCAGAGTTAATCACTGATCAACTCATTTGGGAATTCAGCCCCTACAATGGCTGACATTAATAGCCTGGGAACATAGCTTTTCCCTCTCTCCTCTTGGACCTTAAAGGTCCTCCTTCATTCCCTTGAAAGTGACTCCGCTGCCAGAAGTTTGTCTCCCTCTGTAGCGGGGTCTGCCAAGTGAGCATGAAAGCATGAAAACCACAACCCTATCCTTTTTTCCCATGAGGAGCTTGTCACAGAGGACTCCATACGCACATTGTGCAAAATTGTGACTGAGTGGCACTGACCCAGGAAAAAGAGTAAAAGCCGGATCTGCCATTATAAATATGAAGCGATCATTTTGAATGAACAAAATTATAATGAATGTAGTAAATCTGAATAGAAATTTTAAAAAATGCTGAAAAAGTATTAAATACACTTCTCAGTCTAATGCTATTCAATCTCACTCAACCACCAACTATGGATTTAAAGGGGAACTCTACTTCTGCATATGTGGGAAAAAAGTGGCACCAGAGGCAGCTATGCTAAGGCTGATAAATTGCCTCAAGTGATATCACTTGAGTCAGCTTTGATTTGAGTTTAAAAATGGAAGGAAAAAAATTCTGGATGTGTGGAGTTTAGACCTCTGTAGCCAGCTTATCATCTCTGCCTGAGGCTTGAGGCTACATTAGCCGCTCCTAATTCAACACACTTGAATCTCTGTCTGAACTGTGGGGAGTCGATTTGCATTGTGGGTAATGTAGGTGCCAGGTTTTGACAAGGAGGAAGAATGCCAGAATAAGAAAGATGATATCACTGGTTCTGATGCATCAATTTCAATCCTTCCTAACTGTCCATTGTAGTGGAGAACTATTTTAAATTCTATTACCATAAAGTGGAATCAGGCTCAGGATTATGTTTTCAGGTTTTCTTCAATGCTATTTACAGATATACATGACAGCCCAGTAGTTACTGCTGCACAAAAAACGATATCCAGTCTCGAAGAGTTCATAAGCCAAGTTCATCATTCAGTCTCTTCCCAGCAGAGAAACAAATAGCGAAAACTTAAAAACTGTCATGGGGACCTAAAACATAACATAAAGGTGTGTGTGTCCACAATAAGTAATTTTACTGTCACATCCAATTCAAAGCTGCAAAATGTGAAATTCCTGCCATGACACAGTGGTATGTACAGAAGAGGTTAACTAGCTGCTCGTGTAACGCTATGACATGACACTGATTAAACTATAGCTACGTGTAACACAGAGAAGTGCTTTAATGCTACTCATTACATAGAAGCCATATAATCGTTTTTAAAGTTTAAAAAATGAAATTTATTCTCAACTCCCTCAATTTATTTTATATGGAGCAGAAGTTACTGTTTGTTAACCACAATTGTTTCACAGGAGTGTAGGCAGTCTCCAGATAACACAGTTTACAAAGCATGCATACATACAATTTTAATTTGTTCTTGTTTGAGCTCTAGTGTGCTCAGACTGTTTAACTCTCATTCACAGCTTTCTAAATTCAATAACAATGTCATATCCCTCTTTATTGTAATGTGATCATGACATTACATGAAATTTGAGTGACATTATATTTAAATGTGTGTTTGTTTTGGTGATCTAGGTTGGTGGTTTGATGCCTGTGGTCCATCCAATTTGAATGGGATGTATTACCAACAAGGCCAAAACACAAATCGCTTCAATGGAATCAAATGGTACTACTGGAAAGGCTCGGGCTACTCACTGAAATCCACAACAATGATGATCAGACCAGCAGACTTCTCAGGTTCCCTTTGAACTGTCTCTCTGAGATTAAACAAAGTGGGAAGGAAATACTGCCTGACAAACAGCAACAAACAACAAAACCAAAAATAAAACTTCCCCAGGAAGCCAAAGCACTTAATGAAAATATTTTTACATACCTTTGGAAAGACATATTTTGTGCATGTTTATGTGTTTTATAATTTGAATCAAAAGGGTGGTTGCAAAAATAAGAACAGTCAAAATGTCACTGACATATATCTACTGAAAATACTATGACTGTGGTGTGTATAGACAACTATAGGTATAGTAATTACATTGAGTTATAATAAAAGCTAGCTAACCATAGTAAAATGAGACATTAATTTAATTTTTCAAACGATTGTAATGTAATAAAAGCACACATTTAACTATTTTTTGAATAATAGCCGCCTACGCTATTGTAAAATAAAAAAAGAGACTATGGTACAACATGCAGATAAACAACAGGCTCAAACCCATTGTTATGTGTTCTGGAGAGTTTTCTGTTGAATGCCTGAAATGTAAATGCAAATGTAAAATTGCCACAGAAAATGTTTCTCTTAAGATAACATTGTTTTTTTCCAGAGAATGTATGTACATTTGTTGTTTAATTTATATGTAGATTTTAAGATTGATATTTAACAAATATTATATATGATGGGAGATTTGCTACAGATCTTGAGGGCTAGTTCCCACCAAGTTAACAATTTCATTGCACATAAACACGTAAGAGGAATTCTTTTAATATAATTCTGCAATAGCTTCCCTGATGCACATACAAGGCCGATCATCTTTCTGCAGTCTATTGGGAATGTATGTCTTTATTTATGTAATTTCGCTTTTGAAGCTACAACAAGCAGAATATATGAGAAAGTGAGGAAGCTAAATTTACCAATAAACATTGGCTTAAGATTGTTAAGTGTTGGAATGTGATATTCTACAGCTCTTATATACCTAAAGTTGAATATTAAACACTACCGCAAGGCAGAGAGCTTAAGGCTTTATCTCTTAAGTCCTTTTCCACAATTGTCCTGTTCTGCACTAACAATGAACAGCCAGGTGAATGCACAACTGCCAGATCACCGCAACCTTTTCAGCAATGTTTATCATTTCTAGTACAAAATAAAAATTTTACATGCTCCAAAGTTGCATTTTTTATTGTTGCTTGGTGGATAAATATGTCATTTTATATTGTAATATTGACAGGTGTCATGACATAGTCAATTTATGGGAAAATTTGTTTTGAGGCCTTTTCAGATTAATGGATCCTGTGAATCCAATATGGCTAATTGGCTAAGGCTAAGCATCACAGATTTGTAACATTTTCGTTTAATGCAGACTGCAGAGACATGGAGACAGGGGATAGTTACTGTGGAGCCTTCGAGGTCACATAGAGTTGAGAGAAGGTTAAAATCGCAAAACTGCTTCATACATTGGCCTCATGTAAAATGTAGTCTTCTAAGTTTACTACCAATTCACTGAGGTCATGCATGATTATATGAGCAGACTGTGAAAACTGTCTGTTCAAACAATTGTTACGAATGTCAGTAAAATTAGTTTTCTATCATTAAGACTGACAACCGCTAAAGGCAATCCTTGGCCATCCTACCGCAGAGCACAGGAACTGAATGAAAGAGGGAAGCATGTGGTTTGCCAAACGCCGCATGCGTCCGTCCGAGTAAAGGAATGATAAACGGCCATGGGGAACTAAAAAATACTTTGTCTGTCACAACAAAATTCATCATGTAATTTCAAAAGGAAATGTGTTGACATTTGTCTGCATCAAGACCCCATGTCTTCCCTCGCAGTGGCAGGAGCGAGGACAGTGATTCACAAATGACGAGTTCAGGAAGAAGCAACATTCACATTTCACACAGGATACTTCAGGAAAAAGCAGCACACTGAAAATTGATGACTGGCAATACAAATCAGCAGGTTTCCGTTCAACTCCCTCGACTTTAGTTTTATGAGCTTTATTTGTTGTGTGTCATAAAGGGGCGAGGCTAGGATGACATATAGAGAAACTGAAAAAAATATATTTATAAAATTGAAGGAATTCAGGAATTTAACGGTTTTCTTTTGTCTGAATGCAAAGTAAAACAATTATTTTTGATAAAAATGTTCTTGAGTGCAAAATATGACAAACATTTCCAATGTCTGTAAAAGGAGTACATTAGTGTGCAGCTCTTACTTAAGTGCAAGAGATATCTAATATTCAGGCTTCTCCATTTGTTTTGTCACATTCAAAATGTAAGGTACAGGCAAGGCATTGATTACCAAACTTACTATTTGTTAATTTAATGTTGTCCAATATTAATGAGGGCCATGTTTTGATAAAGCAACTCTTACAAATCATAGAACCATTATGGTAAACATAAATGACTGTTTGCACGAATGGAAAACATAGTGAGGTTTAAAGTGATGTTCAATGCTGGTAGTATTTGTGTGGTGGACACTTCTACTAGTACTACTAGACTAGTACTGGTACTCACCTGTGCTGCGGGGAATTGGTCTGAAAGCTCATACGGCTCCTCTGGAATCCACTGCCTTTGCTCCAAACACCAGAGTATCTACTCAGAAAAATAGAAATATAATATAGCTAGATATGATAATTATCACTTATAATAATAGCAAGTAATGTAGAAAATACAAACCCATTCAAAAGAGAGGATCCAGCAGCCACGAGCGATGCCCAACAGAATATTAAGAGTCCGCCGTTGACCTCCAGACACCACATGAGTGGTGCTCTCACAAACTCGGTCAACGATTGAAAAACCACCCAGTGCTTTCACCACCTGAACCACCGTTTGCTGTTTCCTACACATCCAACACAAACAATTAAGCAAGACATCTTTTTTCCCCCCTCAACTTGCCAAATGAAATTTATCAACAGTTTAAAATGGTTGAGGTACTTACTCAGTGGGCATGCTTGTCATGACCAATGTTCTCATAGCCTGAAACAAAGATAAACACACAAAATGTCTGAGAGGAACAAAATATTTTTCCAAACCAAGTTTCTGCTTGCTTAAATAATCTGTGCGCCTATTTTATTTTTGGGCAGTTGTATATATACACGGTGTCAAGGAACCTCACATTGTACTGTATAACAATATCCACACATTTGGCTAACAATTAAGTGGAGCAGCTATAGAGCACAGATTTAGCTTAATTTGTTTCTTGGCTTGCTTTTGTAGAAGCAAAACACAGAAAACAGCAGTGCAATCTGTGAACAAATCTACACTTTGAAGCAGCCAAGATAATGCAGTATCTATAAATTTAAAAAAAATGCCTTCAAGAAACTAGGAGTTAAATGCATGCTGTTTCTTTTGGGCAGAAGAAGTGTCAGCTGGTCTGGTAAATAATCCAGCACTGAACAGGTAAAAGGATCATTATTCAACAGCCAGACAGGCCGTGCACTTTCAATAACCCCATCGGACATATAGTTGCATAGAAACCAAAAAGGAAATCAAACACCAACGTCATGAGTAGTGAAAAACATATTCAGAGCCACTGAAACGGAACTGTAAATTTATAACCTGAGGACTGTGACCCATCCAGCCTCATACTCTGGCCCCAGTAGAGCAAGTTATCATCAACGCAAACACCTGAGCAGCGGTCACAAACAGGACCACCAGGCCCTTTCCTGCCACACATTGATATCTGGTCCCCCAGCTGGAAGTCAGGGGTTAAGGCCTGCTGTACACAGTGGTGCCAAAACGGTCCACCAGCCCCGCCCACACCGGTCAAACATCACATTCTCCCCGATAAGCCAGCTGGGAAGTCATTGAGCTGCTTACCACCGCTACATGACTGCTACTCTTTGGTCGTCCTGACAAGTTATCTTCAAAGGAAAATGTTTTGATCTTCCAGTTTGTAAATGATCCACAACAGGGTTATCATCCACTAAAACTGCAGAAAGGTGACAAGAAAGCCACTTATTTAGAGGTCTTTTAAACCAAGTCAAACAACTCAAAACATGGGCAGCTATTCTTAAGATTCTTCAAGGGGGACTTTGGCTTATCTTATGTTCTGGCAGCAGCACAAGAAAACAGGCATTGAAGAATGAGTAGCACATAATGAGCCTCTGACAAAGAGCTGGTGTGAACTGCAGCGCGGCCCCGGAGCACAAGTGCTCCGAGCACAAATGAAGGAAATTCTTCACTGTTTGAATAGGTCTCCTCGATGGCTGCTACTCTGCGCCTGCTGACTGACGCTATTCAGAAAATCGAAGAGAGATGAGGATCCTGGGTTTCTGAAGCTGCAAGAGCCACTTACCAATTGCAGCTAAGAGTTAAATAACATTTATAACTGAAATACGAATAACTGAAGAGCACCTTACTTAAACACTGATACCAGTAAAAATACCATACAGTAGTTCATAACATGTTTACGTATTTTGAGAACACAGTCAAAGCAACAACTGAACCAAGAGAACAACCAAAACATTTGCTACAATGGCAACAATAAAGTCAACCCATAACAGATCCCAGGGGGAGATGACGTCATGTTTGGCTTGTTTCAGCTACAGCCTGTTGAGGTTACCAGCCTAACGAAAACAGAGCCCAGGTGCATTTCACAAGCGAGGAAGTTGTACGCTACCATCACAGAGGCAAAAACACAGGAAGCTCTCAGGACCAGAGAGATCCTCTTGGCTAGATGCGTCAAACGCCTACAGCTATGGAAGTGTATGACATTACGGAGGAAATACTGAAAAACGGAATTGCACACACACTACTGATGTTTTGTTTACTTTTTAAACTCTTTATATTACAGAACGTCTCAGGATTTTGTCATATTGTGCAGATGCAATAGTTTTGGAAGATTACTAAAGTATAAGCTTAACTAGTATGTATGATGAACAAAAAAATATGCATCCACCTCAATACTGATTTTTGTGTTCTCTTTTCTGTATTACTGTGATTAATGCATTTTTCAAATTTCTGACTGGTTGGAACTAAAGATAGTAAACTGCATACAATTTAGCTGATAACAAAGCATTTCTAATTAAAAATGTGCAATCCCATGTCACAGCAGTATCATGAATGAATCAGTAAGCTTCCCATTGGTGACTTTACACTCATAAAACCATGTTTTTGCAGTCCCTGTCCATTTTTTTTTAATAGGAAATGTATCAACATGCATTTTGTAGGAAATCTTTCTGATTCAGTGCAAACACAATCATTATAATCGACACATATTACATCACACATCAGTTCAACATTAAAAACGTTCGTGCTGCATTCTTACCTTTGTTCTGTTGACCATTTTCTGAAGACTCAAACTGACTTGCTCATTTGGATTTTCTTCGCCTTCAGGGGGGATCTCTGTTAAACCAGCTGCATCTGTACATTCATTTCCTCTACCTACATTTGAAAACAAGAAAACAAATGAAAACATTGTGGGCGGATGCCACTCAAGCAGGCACTGTTGTTTGTTTTGTTTTTTTTATTTGTGTGTGCAATCATGCTCATCTCTACTCTGTTCCATTTACACCTGGCTGACAACTGTGACAAACTGTAAAGTGCAGTATTTTTAAACCACCTCACTACTACCACATTTATTTACCTCAATTTAATTAAAAATCTAATAAATTAGTAATTATATTAAGGAATAACATTTAATAAGATGCAAGCTCAAATATTCTCAGCTGTCATATATTGTTCAAGATTAACACATCCGATACAATGTTATAAATATACTTATTTACAATATTATTTATAAAATTATATTTATTCTTTATATGTCAGGGAATACCATCGGTAAACATAGTAAATGTTTTTATCAGTAGCTCGAAAGAAAGGCACAACCTGTGATGTCATCAAAATTTAAGGCCACAGTATTTTTACATAGTATTAAAATCTGCTCAAATCACTGACTGTGTCAGGTTTTTTTTATAAACAGTCTAACATTAAATCCAAGTTTTTAATGTTTTCTGATACTGTAAGGTTTGTTTAAATCAGTAATGTTTTCAAACACAACAGTAAAGAAGACTTAAAAACAAATTATGCTCAGTTGAGAATAATACTAAATGCCGGTTTTCCATCTATGATTCCATCCAGGTTCCAAACTACTCCAGTTCAGGGTCTTGGTGGTCATGCCTCAGCATGCATAGGGCGAGATGCAAGGTACACACTGGACAGGTCGTCATTCTATCATACATTGGCAAAGAAATGCACACCTACGAGCTTCCAGTTCACTTAACTTGCATGTCTTTGGATAGTATACATGCACATGTATGTCTGTATACCTTAAATTTAAATTAAATGTAAATTACAAATTAGACCTTTAAAATACAAACATGTATACAAAAATTAGACAAATATTCATATAAAAATGTCTTGTTTATTCATTAATTACTTATTTCTTTATTCCTTTCTTTAAAATGTGACACTAATCCAAGAGTATTCACAGACAGAATAATTATGCTGCACACCTTTTGAAACCACATATACCACCCAGGTATCACAGACATAGTTACAAACCTCCACAAATATGAACGGTCAGACACCATTAATATTTTGTTTTGTTCAGTTCATAATGATGAAACCTGATTTTGGGGTTCATTGCTATTAATATAGACTTTCTAAACTGTGGCAGCCTTACTACTCACTTTCCAAGGTATGAGAATGGACGCTGACATCAGAGTTTTTCTGCAGCTCCGACACTGTGTTAGCCTCTGTTAACATTGTTAGTTGTACTGATGCTCTTCTTTGTTTCACTGCATCACTTGTAGTTTTACTGATGCTTCTAAAGGGCAACATGCTTTGTCTTCGCCTTTTAGCTGCAACATTGGCACTAGGACTCTCCACTGCAGACAGAGATTTTTTAACATCCTGTTGTGGGTGACTTTGGGGCTCACTGCTTGCATCAGTCTCCTGATTGCTACTTTTGCTTGTCTGACTTTCTTCCAGTTTCCTCTTTTTTTTACTGATAGTTTCAGATCCAATGCTTTCACTTCTTCTTTGTTTTCTCTTCTGTGGGACAGAGCCCAACTCAAAAGGAATCTGGATATCTCTGTCCACAGGTAGATTAGGAAAAACAGGTCTTTTTGATCTCTGGTGGTGGTTAGCTGGGGAGAAATAGTCCTCAAACACATCATCATCTCCTTCAGTGGAACAAGAGGCAACACTTTTAGAATCACAGGATGGAGTGGAAGGTCGTACCAAAGCAGAAAGTGACTTTCTGGCTCGTTTGGGTATTTTCTGTAATGAAGGAGCAGTTTCTTTTGACACTTCAACTGCAGAATCACCTAAAGTGGCCGGAAACGAGAGACAACTAGAGGAGCTCACAGCGTCAGGGAGAGAATGAGTCTCTGTAAACAACTTAGCCGATTTAATTTTTCGCTTTCCCTTTTCAGATTTGTTAGGTGATGGGCTGGATTTTTCTACATGTGGTGGCTTTTTTTCTTTGTAAAAGTTCTTGCTGTTGTCAGGACTCTTATCCTGGCAGGGACTTTCTAATAAATCTACAGATTTGAGTTTCTCTGCTGGCTTTTTTCTTTCTGAGGACCTTCTTGGGTTTTTTTGCCTATTCCCATCTTTGTCCTCTTCGTCCTTTAAGTCAAGAAATTTCAAAGGACTTGAAATCATCCGTTTTGGCGAATCATGGCATGGTGACAGCCAGGGCTTGCTAGAGCCTTTTCTGTGGCGTTGCTCAAGACAGTCATGGTCAGTAACATCAACTATTGTTCTCCCTTCTTCCTTATCAGGTGAGTAACCAGGTTCAGCAGCAGAAGCACTGGAATCATCATCTGATTGGTCGTCTGTATTAAGAAAAGAACAATAATAATAAGGGTTTTACACTTCATTTTTTGTTTTCCGTTGTGTTTACCTTCATGTGCAATAGCGCTAGATGATCATATAACAATTTTAAGAGACATTGACATTTTGGAGTGGATGTCAAGGCACCAACTACAGCTGAATCTGGACAAGACTAAGCTTGTGTTCCTCCAGCAGAAAGAGTCCCCTCACCATTGACAACACTGATGGTGCCAACTGGGACGGCAAGGAACCTGGGAGTGAGTCCAGATGACGAACTGTCATTCTCTGAAAACATCGTAGGTCTATGCTTTTAGTTGTTTGTTTAAAAGGCCGACACTACTAATTTTGGCTGATATCTAGCTCTTGCTACTATGTGGTTTTTTGGAAGCAGTTGCTTTGGACAAAAACACCTGCCAAAAGAATGTAATGTACTGTACTGTTTTTCTTAGCAGCTGTCAGAGCAAATGAGGGCAAAACAAGAATGATTACTGCACATTCAATACATGACTCCAAAAGGTTGCCAATGTTGCTCTGTTTCTGGTGGTTACTTACTGTAGCTTTAAAACATGAACTACAGAAGAAAAAGAATATATCTTTGAGCAGAATATAGGCAACTAAAAGACAGAGTTCACTGGAAACAGTGTTATGTATATTTTAAATATTCATGAAACCACTCCTTAGACATCCTTATATAATATTAACTATTACAAATATATTTAACATGGTATCATGAAGTCCCCTTCAACAGAAATTTAGAAATTGATCTTGGGGGTTGGGAAAAATACACTACAATTGTCTGTTGACAAAAATTTCTTACACAATAATTTGAAGACAGTCGGTGTGCTCCCAAGAGAAGGCCTTATCCCGACAGGTGAGCAGGATTCAACCATTTGTGAGGCTGAAAGGCAGTAATAAATATGTGAATTTCTGGTGTTTGAAAAGTATTGAAATACATATAAGACTGTGTCAGTTTGTCAACCTTTACATACCTGTTGGTGAGAGGTTTTCCCGTTTCTCTTTCATGTCTTTCAAACGCTGTGCCATGTAATCTGATCTTTTCAACGCAGGGCTGTAAACTATTCCATTCTCTTCATCAATGATGATGGGCGACACATCTGTAACTGTGATAAAAAAAAGTGAAATGACAAACTACATACTTTGGTTTTAAATGTTTTTAAAGTTGCAATAATCTCTTACCCAGAGGTTGTTTCGGAGCTAGGCCTTTCATCATTTTGTCTAATTTTTTCCTCATACGTCTGTCGTTTTCAGGCGTCCTCTCTGGAGAATCTTTGGGCTGCATGCAACGATGCTACGTGAATCAAACACAATAAAAAACTGAAGGTTTTAATACTTTCAAGGTCTAAATCACTTCAATTAAAAGGCAGTGTAGGACATCTGAACGAAAAATCTGAGCAAGTGCACTGAATTAATCACAGCAGTTGAATAGAATAGAAACATCTGCTTTTAGTGCCACATAATGTTTATGCCGGAATCATTATTTCAAGGCCTGGTTTTTGAATATGAGATGTGTCAACATTTAAAACAGGACCACTTGACACCTTGTTTATAGATGCTGATCAGATTTAGAATAGACCAGTCAATCACAACCCTAAATTAGCACAATGTACGGCTAAAATGTGGTCCAACATTGATTTACAATGACTGATTGAACTGGGACATCAACATAAAAATCACATGTAACTTTGACTCTACTCACTTTCTTGTTCTTCAACACAGGATTGCTCTCATCATTTAAGGCTGGATACATCTCCTCATCCACACGTACACCGTCGTCGTAACATCTGGACATCATGAAAAGATTCCAGTAATAATTGACAATATCTTGTATAAACTTCATAACAATTCAAACAAAAATATCATAGAATAGCTGAAGATCAAAAATACACAACTCTGAGCGTTATTCTTACCTGCCAACCCAGAGAACAGACACAAGCCTCACGTCACTTTTCTTGGCTTTCCTCCATGTAGCTGGATGACCATTGTTGAAGACTACATGTGTGACTTGTTTATTGAATGTTTTTGATATCTGCAAATAAAAAAAACATTTAGGTTGTGCAAAATATACATTTCTACACCAAAAAAGGTGCCAAGTGTGCTTTCCAAGTGGGTCCTCGACCCCCAAAAATACAAATCAGTTCAAAGAGAGAACAACGGTGGCACACCATCATGCAAACCATACCTGTAGAGCTTTTCATTATAATAAAATTTTATTGCTGATGCGTTTCAGCCATAGGCTTCCTCAGAGAGCACATATCTACTGTCTGTAAAATACATTAAATGGTATACAGTATATATCTCTATATATTTTTAAGTGCCATTTGGTCTCACCTGAGCTCCCATTTCCTGCAGCTGCTGAACAAATGGTTTTGAATAGTTTGCTGTTTTGTCTGAAGACCACACATCAACATAGGCAACGACATCTGCAGAAGAGATTGAACATTGTGATAAACTTAAATAACAACATAAGCCATAAAATTCAGGCTAGATTAACTGCAGTGAAACTAAGATGATACAATACCTTTGAGAATTGAACTGTTGCTTGTGGCCATTACTGGCCTCTTTAGGTCCAAGATTCACCTACACAAAGATTTGAGATCAGCTTTTCACAATCCACAGGAATTTTACTCACTGTAACCCCCTTTTTAATAACACAAGATATGAAATCACTTGCTGGTTCATTATACCGACTAAACCAATCAGGGGCAACAACGCAAAAAAACTGAAATCTGGCAATCAATCAGTGTCAAGATCAGGGCTGTAACTCAGGATTATTTTCTCTTTAATCAATATGAATTAGTTTGTCTTACAAGTGTAGAAAGTAATGACAGTACCCACAGTTTACCACTGCTCAAAGTCATGTCTTAATACAGTACGATATTTTTCTAAGATTATCATAAACTCAGCAAAAAAAGAAAGGTCAGGCCAGTGATGTCTGTTACGGACCTGCTTTACAACAGGCCTACAAGCCCTCAGTCCAGCCTCTCTCAGCCTATTGCAGACAATCAGAGCACTGATGGAGGGATTGTGTGCTCCTGGTGTAAGTCCAGCAGTTGTTGTTGCCATCCTGTCCCTGTCCTGCAATTTTAATGTTCTGATGTACCAATCATGTGCAGCATCAGTGGCAACACATGATCTGCCACTGCGAGGACGATCAGCTGTCTTTCCTATGTCCCTATAGCGCTGTCTTAAGAGTCTCACAGTACGGACATTGCAATTTATTTCCCTTGCTAGGGCTGGACAATATAGCCAAAAATGTTACCACTATAAAAAGTTTCATATCTTTTTCGATATTGAGAATTATCACAATAAGTACCAAATCGTTATTTCTTTTGAGTTTAAAGGCTGATTTTTGCTCCTGAGTGAAAGCTGAAGGAACCAGATGGTTATTTGTGCTTTACATTTTTCTTTATGGTCAACACTTGATTCCAAACAGTGGATCACTTCACAAATCTGAGGCAGAATATTCAAAACAATTGTGATAAAAGCTTTGTCAACAAATATGCATGAGTAAAATTAAGTAAAAGCTTTTTCAGTCCTTTTTCCTCAACAAATAAACATCTTAATAAAAAAATAAGTCCTAAATTGGGTATGATTCAAGAGAATAAAATCAAACATTTTAATGAATATTTTTGAACACTTGTTATATAATTATATTGCGATAATATTGTTATTGTTTTATCATCCAGCCCTACCCTGGCCATATTTGCAGTCCTCATGCCTCCTTGTAGTATGTCTAAGGCACATTCATGCAGATAAGCACGGACCCTGGGCATCCTTTTTTTTGGTGTATTTCAGAGTCAGTTGAGAGGTACCTTTAGTGTTGTAAGTTTTTCATAGCTGTGAAGCATGAAAAACATTGTTTATAGCATTTACAAGAAAGTTCTGTAAAGTTATTTGGATGTTTACAAAATATTCTTTGAAAAAAATATCCCGAAAAGGTTACATTTCTTTTTTGTTGAGTTTATAATGAAGATATGAGATGGACAAGCAACTCGTCACCTTTGAGAAGTTGCATTTTTGCTTTAGAAGGATGAATGATGATGATCATTGTTGTCAATCAACCAATTACTGACTGATTTATCATATATCAAGCTACATGTTTCAACCAGAAATACCACAGTCCACACATTCACAGTCTAGTCTCTATGAAAACCTGGCATTAAGGAAGCTTGTTTTTCTCACTGTGGGGTCCATATGATATGCCTACCCACCTGCATATCAAAACACATTTGTTAATCCAGTGTAAATCCAGTGACAGTAAATCTAAGAGTAACTTTAAAGCATGATATAGACTTCTGTAGTGTAAACGTTAACTAACTTAAGCCACCAAGCTAGCTACATTAACTGTGAATCCCGGGGGTATTAAACGTATGGTAACGTTAACCTTTAGTAGATATTTAACGTTAGTTACTGTGTCACACTTAAGGAACACATTTTGGTCAAAAAGCAGTGACTGCAACTTAAACCAATACATTTCTAACGTTATTACCTAGATAATACTGCTTATGTCGATTACATTTACCGTTAGTTCACGCTAACGTTACGCCTTGCAGCTACATTAGCGAGCTAACTAACTTCGTGACGCTGTTGTGGCTTGGTTAATACTTCCGTAATATCCTGACACACGCACTATACATTTTTGACTATATTAGCAGTTCAAACGCATGGATGCAGATATCAACCAGTACTATTTTGTAGTTGCACTTACTTTATACGCCAGTGAACTTTAAACTGCACAGTTTTGAACAATACCTGACTACTGTGTACATATGTTCGCGCGTGCAGTTTGTGATGCAATGCATTCTGGGACAAAGGGACCTCATTGGCTGATTGGGAACAAACGTCACTTGGAACCCAGAAGCTAGTCCCACAACTTTGATTATTAAACTATGACCACAGGCCTACAGTCTGCACATACATGCACTTGAGTATTATGCACAAATACCATACCACCAAGTCATGGAGGATATTTGAGAACATAGTGCATCTCCATTACCACCATTCCCTGCACCAAAATGGTAGACTAACACATTTTAATACAGATTTTAACCAATCCATTAAAGCCACACGTAAACACATTTGATGTTATTTCTATATTTAATTTATAAGTTAACAATGTTAAAAACTGTTATCTCTATAAGTCACATTAATCACAAAACAAAATACAACTTGTGTTTTTCTTCACACATTGCAATTTCACAGCACAATTGCCATAAATACAAAAGAAGTCATGTAAAAATGTAAGAAATACAACAGCAGCACTACATTCAGAAAATAAATTATTTGACTTGTGTCTAGTTTATCACAAAATGCATCTGTGTTTTTTTCAGTACAATATACAGATGACAGATTAAACTGTACTTTAAATGAAAAACCAACCTACAGGAAAGTCTTTTAGGTTGTTGGTCCACCACAAGCCTTGAGAACAGCATCAGTGCTCCTTTCTACAAGTCTCTGAAGCTCTACTGGAGGAAATTAACACCTTAATTTCAAAAGATATTCCCTCATTTGGTGTTTTGATAATCATGGTGGAGCCTATTTATATAATGTGTTGAGATGAGTTGAGGTCTGAAGTCTGGCAGGGCCCCGGTATAGTCACATACATTTACCTATAAAACAACAGGCCTTTTTCAGTGAAGACATTCTTACATGTTACAGTAGGAAAATCACAGATGTAAATGATAATATTAGTGATGACTGAACTCCATTTGACTGGTTCAGTTTCAGGGTCCAGGTATTGTGCTTGCATCATGAGTATGGTGCCAACATACAGTTTACTTTGTGAAAAATATTTGGGCTGTTTAATTTATAACAAATTTGATTGGCAGTCTAGTTCATGTCTAACAGGGCACACACTGGATCATTTCCTCTTGGTATACAATGGTAAGATATGCTTATTTCTTGTATACTTACTTCAAATAAGCAGTATACTGTAATGAATGGTACACACTGTATACTATTAATATGATGCATCTGGGACACAGCAATAGATTAGTTTAAAACAATCTTCTGAAACTTTTTTTTACATCAACACACTCCTTATATAATTTGGAGCTACTTCAGAATAAGACAAACCAATATTGCACTGCACACTTCACTTCAAACCACTGACAAAATGTTGCACTTTTAAGCACTGTCCATTAAAGGTAGAACAAACAAAAGCAGAAGTTAGTACTACAACTGTACAGTTTATGTGACTACTTTATACTACGGGGGTATCCTTTACGTTGTGACATCAAACAGAGTTGCTCCTGCAGTTGAGAGGCACAGAGGTGCGGGACACTTCCATGTGTACAGTGGACATGGGGAAATGCTCACACTCTTCTTCTAGTGGGCTGCAGCGGCAGTGCAGGAGCACTTCTCTCACTTCCTGCCGAAAGTTGGAGTTGAGGAAGCCATAGATGATGGGGTTGATGCAGGTAGAGGACATGGCCAGCAGGTGGCAGAGGGAGAACAGCAGGTTGTGGTGACAGACAGGCAGAGCCTCCTGGTTCCAGTCTGACACCACGTTGAAGATGGTGAGCGGCAGCCAGCAAAGAGCAAAGGCTGTGATGAGAGCGACCAGCATGATGTTGATTCGGCGGCTGTGGGTCATGCGCTGGCTCTCTGGTGTCCTGGAGCGGTCCAGCATGTCTTTGCGGTGGCGAAGGCGCAGAAAAACTCTAACATAACAGAGCAGGACCAACAATAGTGGACCGCAGTACTGGAATAGCAGGAGCCATGTGGTGTAAGCGAGCCTGTGTTGCTGGGATGGCCAGTGCTCCAGACAGGCCTCCATATGCGGGGAGGTGGGGAAATAAGAAAAGAGGGTGCGGTATGAATTTGGAAGCCCAGATGAGTTTTTATACGTGTAGGAAACGTGTTGAGGTGGAGATGCATTGAGGTAAGCCTGAGGAGAGGCTTGGTGATGGAGTGGAGACTGGGGAAGGATGACATTGGTATAGGGCTCATTTGTGAGGAGCTGAAAGGCCAAGAAAGGTGAGGAGGTGAAGCAGGCCAGAATCCAAATGAGAACAAGTGCAATGTAGGCCTGAGGAATGCTTGGTTTCCACCCAGAGGGGTTAATGATGAGCTGATGTCTTTCTAGAGCAATGAACACCAGCGACAGCGCAGACACGGTCACACACATACACTGGATGAACGGCACTAACCGACATAACAATGACCCAAACACCCAGTGGTCCATTAGTGTGTATATGACAGTGAAGGGGAGGCAGAAGACACACACCAGAATGTCAGAAAATGACAGGTTGCAGATGAAAATACTGGTGACATTGGCCTTTTCTCTACGACGGGCAATGATGCAGATCAGGCTGGTGTTCCCCACCAGCCCCAGCACCATGGTAATGCTGTACCACACTACTAGACACGCTGTGAGGACGGCTGACATAGGGCACGACTCATGCCCGAGGACAGCGAGATCTGAGAGGAGCTGGGTCTTATTCTCCAACCACTCCTGCACAGACTCAATACTGGTTCTTCCCTTCTCCCACGGTAGGGAACGTGGAGATGTGGAGACGTTGAAAGGCAGGGGCAGAGCTGTCGTTGATGGAGAAAACTGGCTCGTGTTGCCACTCAAGGACATCTCACCAAGAGTTCAGTGTTACCAGCCCCCAGGATCAAACCGTCCATCCCAGCCCTCGGAAAAAATGCATCTGAGAGACAAAGAGAGAGGAAGCACAGAGGAAGACAGAAGTTATTGTCATGAATCACGTGCAAAGCAGTCGCTCTTATAGGTCAAAGGATCTGTTCATGTAGAAGTGACACTGAGAAAGACAGGCAGTGGGTCCTGTGGCTGAGGAGGAATAAAGCCTAGGAGAGGTGCTATGTGTGAGGATATTTTTCTATTTAAGTCACTGTGAGATCAGGTTTGAGAAAGCATTGTAATTAAAACATGCCCTTATGCTCTATTTTTAGTCATGCTAGTGGCTCTATGGATGGCAATGTCAGCTTGTTTCTCAGTCGGTCAGTCCACCACTTTGGTTCAGGCTGAAATATCTCAACTACAGTTCAATGGATTCCTAAGGAATTTTGCATTCAAGACATTCAGGGTGCCCAGAGGATGAATCCTTCTGACTTAAGAAATCTCTTGACTTTTCTTCTAGCGCTTTTGTAGCTTCTAGTGAAATGTCTACTAATGACATTCCCATCAGCCTCAGTTCTACTCAGCTGTGCTTTGTGCTAATTAGCAAATGTCATCAATCTAACATGCTAAACTAATATGGTGAGCATCAGCAGATTAACTTTGTCATTGTGGCCATCTTGCCATGATGATGTTAGCTGACATCAGCATGGCTCAAAGAGCCACTAACAGGGCTTTAAAGTCATGTTTACTCTTGTTGTCAGAACATCACACTTCACAATAAGGTACAGCAGTATTTGTGATACATGTATTTAAAATACATATTTCAAAAACAAAATCGGATTTTGATATGTGTATTTGATAGGCTCAGTCTTAAAATTATGACCACCTGCCTAATATTGTGTTAGTCCCCCTTTTGCAGCCAAAATGGCCCTTACCCAGTGAGGCATGGACTCCACTAGATCTCTGAACGTGTGTTGTGATTTCTTGCACCAAGACATTAGCAGCAGAGCCTTTAAGTCCTCTAAGTTGCAAGGTGGAACCTTAATGGATTGGACTTTTTTGTTCAGCACATCTCGCAAATGCTCGATTGGATTGAGATCTGGGAAATTTCGGAGGCTGTAAATACTTGAAATTTTCTTGTGTTCCTCAAACCATTCCTGAAACATTTTTGCCTTGTGGTAGGGCGCATTATCCTGCTGAAAGAGGCCACTGCCAAAATGCTCTTTCCATTAAAGAGTGTACATGGTCTGCAACAATGCTTAGGCTGGCGGTATGTGTCAAAGTTACATCCATGTAGTCGCTTTCGACAGTGGACAGGGGTCAGCATTGGCACCCTGACTAGTCTTGTTCGGACACTTCAATGTGCTTGCTCATTTGTCCTGCTTCTATCACACCAACTATGAGGACAACATGTTCACTTGCTGCCTAATATGTCTTACCCACTGACAGGTGCCACGATAACAAGATAATCAGTGTTATTCATTTCACCTGTCAGCGGTCAAAATGTTATGGCTGATTGGTGTAGGTCAGATTTATTGCATGACTCAATAGGAAGAGAAAATCTGCTGATCTCAAACATTGGTCACCAGTGTACTGGTGAAGGGATAGATCAAACAGGCAAACAGAGAGAGGATTTGCAAAGTGATTTCATGGTCCTTGGAAAAGTATTTTTAGAATGTTTGAAATACAATAATACAGTAGTATATTGTGATGCATAGCATGGCTGCTGTATTTTGTGGTTTACTTTGAAACATTTAAAATGAGGGTGTTTGGTGTCTTATTTTAATCTACATTTTAATGTATATTTGCTTATCCCTGCTGCCCGTCCCCCACAAGGGAATGTTAGTTTCATCATTTTGTACAGAGCAGTACTGCATTTTTACACAGTAATTTCAGTTTTTTTCTTAACACTGTTAACACAAGACAGTGTTTTTCTCTTCTTCTTTACCCATCTTAAGATCTCAGATTTGTCAGTACTCCTACCACAAATGAATCCTCCAGTCAGGTTTCAAGACTGAACATAATAGCTTAATGACATTAAAATTACTATGCATATTGAACAAAAACTTCTGTTGTTTCAAGTACACAATAAATGATGTAGTACATCAAAGCGAAAGGGCATGACATTGTCAGAATCCTAAAAATGGATTCTAGCTCTCTCCCCTGAAACCTCCGCCATGTGCTGTGAAAACCAGCGTTGCAAAGAAAATGAGCCTGTCATTTTCCATTAATGGCACACACACTTCGCTATCAGTCACTTCACACTGCATCATTACTAACCTACTCTGTCAGTGTGTTGAGTGAGCTGCAGGCAGGGTGGCACAGCATTGATCATCCTTTGTTCAGGGAGGAATGACAACTGTAATGTCACCAGAAACCAGATGTAACAAACAGCTAAAACAGAGCGGAGGAGCCATAAACACCAGCAGGGAAAGAAAAGGAAGAATGTCCCATTAATAGGCAAATTTGAGCCTGTCATGTTACAATGAGGTGACACTGGGATGCACATCCTGCAAGTAGTCAGTGTGATCATCTCCCTCCAGAGCAAAATCTCTGCAAGATAAGGAACACCATGACCTGGCGCCGCTCCGTCCGTCATATTCTTGTTTTCTGCCTCAGTGAAGTGTCCTCCATATCTCACAAAACACCGTTGTCTGACAGAGAAAAGAGAGAATAATGTCCTTCTTCTTGGACCAAATACATCTTGATTCTCTCTTTTGTATTTTTCTGGGAGCAGTTGGACATTTATTCACCTTTTAACCTACACTGTCATCAAAGCTTTGGTAGCTTTAGATTTGTTTGTTTCTTCAATTGCACATATTCTTTATCTGCCAAAGATTCTCTATCATACCATATTAAGATTGTATTTTTTAATGCATTTTCCTTGTAATTCTTTGTAAAAACATTTTTGTAATGTTTGGAAATGTCATCAGTTCAACTAGAATCTAAAGGTCTGTGGTATGATTTCAAGTGCATATTGTCATGAATTAGACAATTATACTGTATATAAATGTGTAGAAATGAAAATTACACGGAGATAACTTGCACATGTGTGCTTGACACGTAAACAAAGAATAGAAGAGAGAAGCCCAACCTCTAAATTCATTTCTGTGCAGTCACTGATTTGTTCCTATTCATGTGAAATGTGTATCTTAAGAAAGCTTACCATATTAATAGGGTTGCTTTTCTCTTATTTCTTATTTTAAAAATTAATTCCCGTTTATTATTACAGCTTTACACCAGGACACCAATGAGTATTTCCACTTACTGGAATCCATCATTGTGAATCCATTTTGCATATAAAACAAAAGAAAGCACCAAAACAGTGATTTCCATACAGCACATTTTCAGTCAATAGGACTATTCATAAACTATTTTCTTTTCTGGGGGGTGTCAAAGTTGGTGGGTAATACCTCCCAAGACAGCATCACTACAAATACTGGCATGAGATGGGTTTTGCTTCACATTTCTACACAGTATATGAAACATTCATGCAAATCAGGTACAAATATTTTTCTGTTTTTGTTTTTCAGTTCTCCTGCTGAAATTGGATGCACATTCTCAGAAACACTGTCTCTATACTGCTATTGTTTGACTGCATCATTCAAAAACATTTGCAAAGGCAGAGACAAATACAGTTCACCTGCATATCTGAGGACACAAAACTGCAAGCTGACAGCGGAGGAACAACATCAAGATACATTTTATAACTAGTTAAATAAAAAAGACATTGACTTTCCTTAGCAAGGATCATTATTGTGTGTATAAATAAAGCACTCACGTGGTGGCTGTGTGGAGTGTCTCTGTGATGTCAAGATGACAGAGAAAACAACGCTTTGAACAGGTGTGAATCCACAGAGATGAGCGTAGGAGTAGCAGCTGAACATCACAACAGCCAGAGCGTTTCTGTCAGAGACAGCAGCGAGGGAAGCACCCCTATTATCGGGCTGGCAGAGCCCCTTGGGTGCCGGGGACCCTCTGAACACTGAGCTCTGCTGTCACACAGTGGTGGTTTCATTCAATTACATCCTGAAAATCACACCTGCTTCAAGTGCTGGCAAGATGAAATATAGTTTGAGCAAGTTTTAGGATTTAACTTTATTACCCCTGACATTTAAAACATGACAAGTAAGACAAAGAGAAATGCTGACTTTTGTTTATTGGTAGATTACTACATGTACACACTGTCAACTAGTTGATGAAATGTGAAACGTAAAAATCCCCAGTTTGGACTTCAGTTGTCCGAGTGTAGTGCATTCAGACGGGGCTACACTCTTTTGTCTTGTCTGACTTCAGCACCACCTTGGCAGAGCAGGCCTCCTTGTTTACAACCAGCTCACACTCCTCAGGAATGTCTACTGTGCTTTCAGTGGGAATCCTGAGAAACAAAAAGAAAGAATGCTACCTAAGGTGAAAAGA
>JAPMOB010200646.1:0-13573 GCA_029875015.1 Lepomis gibbosus
AAACTTTGATATGTAGTGGCAGAAACTTGTTTCCATGAGATGAGAGATTTCTCTCTCTTTCTCTCAGGCCTGTTGCCATGGATGTTTAGGTTGCAATGGTGCCAGAGCACAAATTCACATATAAATAATAAAAATATCTAATTAATAAACAATGAAATGACATTATAAAAACTAAAGAAAGAGGAATAAAAACAACAAAAACACAATACTACATTACAAAAACACAATGTTACATTGAAAATATGTCTTGGTTTTGACAAGCAGTAGCATTTTTGCATTTTTCACAGGAACAATTATTAAAATAAACTATTAATGATAATAATGTGATAATTTGTTGGGAAAATATACAAATTTCATACCAATAAAATTGGTATCGAAAAAAGTATCGTTCAGGAACCGGTATCGATATCGAAAATCTTTGAACGATACCCAGCCCTACCTATAACCTACCTACGTAACACATATTATGTATCTGTTCTACATGGCAACTTGTGAGAGAGGACAACAAACAGCAGCAGCTGCTGTGCCATCATAAACTTTGGCTTTAAAAGCCAAAGGCCCAAACAAGAGAATGCTAAATAGCTTAATAATCTGAGGTTAATAAACATGTTTAGCTCAGCATTGGTCATCTAACGTTAGCTTGCTTCTTGCTTTAACCACAATGACTTAAGATTTGTCTTGGACTCTTGCTAAGAAACTTGATGCTTGTCTTGGACTCAAAGATGTGAGCATCTCTGTTCTTTACTGAGAATAACTTCCTGCTATTTCTGGATACAGAGTTGATGAGAAAGGACTTTGTGGCACTTAAAACCAAAACAATTAGCTAAAAGATGCTAAAATCCTCCTTATTTGCAGAGGTTGGGAATTATTATCTATGGGTGTGTCTGCAACAATCCCTTCCCCATCACACATAGTAAGGTGATGTGGTTCTTCAGGGATCACCCAGAGCAAACTACCTCTTTCAACAATTGAAATGTTTTAAGCACTTTGCTCAAGGACATTGCAAAGTAGGGGAGAGCAAAACCAATGTGTTAGCTGAGTTTGTGTGTTGTCATTACCGTTCTGATTGATCTTTTGGCCTTATGTATACCAAGCTCTGAGAAAATCTCAAAGTAACGATGTTATGGTCTGTAATTAGTGGCTAGAGCTGCGTCAAAGACATGAGGATTTAATGAATTTTGACTGCAAAACAATGTTTCAAGTACAAACTGACATCAATACAAAATACATCAATAATGTTAACTGGACTTTAATGCAGAGGCAAACTTCAACAACTGCCACAGCATACAAAAAATCTTTACAGGTATTTCATCTTTGATTCCACTTCCAGGGTTGGGAGGGTTACTTTCAAAATGTAGTCCAGTCCAATTACTAATTACTTGTTTAAAAATGTAATCAGTAATGTAATCCAAATACAACCAAATAAAAGTAATCAGATTACTTCTAGTTACTGTTGGATAACTTAAATGCCAAATAGGCAAATGAAGACGAGAGTATCAATGATGTTGTCTGCTCAGTGTAGTTTTATAGAAACATAGAATAACAAAATCATATAAAAACATGTTTAAATGTTTTTATATGATATGCTTTGCAGGTTTTTTTCTAGTTTTCTCTCTGATGTCCCCTGTTGTTCTGCCTCAACTCTGTGATTTGTTACTGAAGTTAGTTAACAGCCAGCTGCTGTTATTAGCTCAGCTGTGCAACCATCACTATCAGATTAGCTCACTCTGCCCTTACTGGGAGCTCGGAGCACTGGAGGAGTGTTAGCGTTTACCATTGACTGTATAAAGGTGTCCACTTCTACATTTCTACCTACATTTCTACCAAGGGCATGATTCCACTTGTTCTCAATGCAGATACAGGAATTTGTCTGTCTTAAAATGTTCACCCAGTGATGCTGAAAGAGCAAATTACCTTGGAGATAACAAATTTCCTGGAAATCCATCAAGCAGTTTTGATACATTTCATCAAAAAACAATGAAATCTTGTCAACCTTATGGCATCACCAGAAGAAAGCTTAGGGGATCGTAGGATTCCTCCTCTGGGAAACATAAAATGTCATGATAATCCATCAGTTTTTGATATTTTAGAGTAGTGGACCAGTTGACCAATATTCCCACCTCTTGAGCCACACTGCAAGCATAGCTAAATACATTGATTTGCAATTGAAACAAGGAATTCTCTATCTTGACTATGATTTGTCATTGTTTTTGTTTAAATAGGTCATATTATGCTCATTTTAAGGTTCAAAATCTTATTTGGGGGTTGTACCAGCTTTACATTGTTTCATTATCAAAAAACACCATATTTTTTGTCATACTGTACTTTGCTGCAGCTCCTTATTTCATCTGTGTGTTGAAGACTTTGTTTTAGTTTAAAGTTGCACACATACAGTTCCTAGTTAAGGACTACTATCAGAAACAGAGTAGGGCGGGTAGTGAGAAGCCAGTAAACACGGCTTCAGTTCAACTGTACATGTTCCCCTTACCGGCTAGCAACACGGACTGGAGCAAGAGTTTTAGAGTGGAGAGTTATTAATTTGTAACAAATGTATCTTTCATCCGTAAAGTTCTAGCTGAGCTCTGTCTCTACATCACAGTAACAACTTTGTGACCAGTTGGAAGGGAGAGGGGAGGGAGCAGGCATACGTTTTGTTACTGTGCAGCAGTTCAGTGTGTTTTTCCACCGGTGTTATTGAGGGCATGTCGCACTAGCAACTTGGCGAGCATTACGACGCTGTGTTGTCAGAGGAATCTAAGGGTGGGTGGGCTACAAACGAGCTGTTTTTTAGGCAGTTCAGAGCAGTGTTTTCTGTGGACTTTGGGTTTTTTCACTTTGCAAACCTATTACAAGCACAAAAAAGATATATAACTCAATAAAGCAAAAGGAAAAAGCATAATATGAGCTCTCAAGTCAGTTGATTCAGTAGATCCTAAGTGAAATATTTTGAAGTGCAATGGTCCTGGAAGAGAGCTGAAGATGAAATCTTAGAAAAACAAATACAAAGCACTTGACATCTTGGAGAAAGAGATACACACAAGTTGACAGATACAGGAACACAAGAGATAGAAATTAAAAGATTCATAACCTTATGCAGAGTCACATTTTGGCTGGTGTGTCTAGTTCTTCTTGGCCCTCTCTGTCTCTGAATGCTCCCTTACAGCTGGACAAGAGGAGATAGACAGCAGGGTGGAGCAGGAATACAAAGTGTAGAAAGAGAAAGAGCAGTGGTGGCTGGTGAAACATATATTAGGTGGGACTGTGCCATATCCAGTCAGTTTTGGTAACCCTCCCAATGTAATTTAATACAAACTGCAGGATACCAGTGCTCTGTGAAATAGTAGAATAATAGAAATTATTTAATGCCAGTATTAAAAAGTGTCTTACACAAAAACTTAAATCGTGAACATAAACGTAGAAAGTGGCACGAAAAGAAAATACTCAAGTAAAATATAAATACCTCTAATTCGTACTTCAGTACAGTAAGACTTCTTAAGTTACTGTCCACTACTGGAAATAACCACATCGTAACATTTCAGAGCTGCCTATAAACTATACATCTTACCTCCTTAGCCAGCTGCTGCTGTTCTCCTTGTCGATGTAACGTATGTGCCCTTGTACACTCATGTTTCTTAAACTTCTCAGATAAATGTTTCATGTCATTTACTCCTGTAACAGTTGTATCTGTAACTCCTGTAACAGTTGTATCTGTCCCCACCGTTTTAAAAAGCAAACATCGAAAGCAAAATACAGTATTTACATGATTTCTTCCAGCTAGCCAAGCTTTTCTATTGTACCAATTGCGGAAGAAGCCTTTCTCGCTAGCCTGTTGACTGATTTTGATGTCAGGGCGATCTGGGCCAAGCTCATTTACGTGTCATTTCTCCACCAAAGTTCTCCTCTCAAATGGATTTTGAAGAAGAGATTTCATTTCTGGGCAGCTGAAAGCCTCCGTCTTGACTTCCACATTCATCGTTGTCTACAACGTCACATGTCCCTACTCTACCACTGACTGACGAGGGCGATTCAAGCATCAGATCTGAGGACTGATTGGCTTAATTTATGTTGCTATGGGCATATCTTGTCAGCTATTGTCTGCTCTGCTGTACTGCCTGGGCAAAATTGCTATCTCCCCTGAAGTTATCAGTGGATGAGCAGGTTTTCCCCCAAAACATAATTATTTAGCCTATATTTTATATATTACACATTATTTTAAACACACATATGCTTATAAAAAGTAATTATTGTTTGTTTCAAAAATGTTTATTTTAAAAAGAAACATCAAATCAAAACACTGTCCGAGCAGCGCCCTCTATTGGCCCGCCGCCACCGAGAGAGAGAGAGAGAGAGAACGTGAGCAGCCGGCAGAGAGGATAACAGCTGAATCAGAGAGAAATGGGTCCAAAAGTGGGAGCCACCCTCAAAATGAAGCACTATAACAGACAACTTCCCTTTCTACTTTATCTTTGGCTCTCGCTCTCTTTCTCTGCCACCTGCTGTGGAAACAGCACACGCCTATTTACAAAAAAATGTATTCAATAGCTGCCTTTACAGTATCATTTTTACTGAAATTAATACTCTTCCATGGAAACATGCCAGGCTGGGGCCCTCATGCTAAAACATACTGGCAAACACTAATGGCCTGTGACTGTATGCATTCTCATGCAGTTGCATTTCAATAAAACCTTACACAACAATGACACCTGCTGGGCAACTGAAACCTGACTGACCACAATAATAAACTTTTTGTACTCTGTAGAAGACAGTTTAGTTTTACACACATGGTCAAGAGATCACACATGCAAGCTTGTTAACTGAGAGAAAAGAACATGTTAGACCACAATTAGCCTTTATCAAGTATTTTATTAGGAGGACATACTAGATACACTCCAGTTACTCTGTTTTGATGACAGTTCTGAAAGGGAAAAATACATTTATATATTTATACCAGGGTACTTTTGTGCTCTACTAATTCTGAACAACCCCATAGTTTTATCTCATTGTGTTTACTACTGCAGCTCCTGACTCATTAATCTTGAATATCTTTGCCTTATTCACAATGTCTGAACCTCATTTGGAATAATTGAGTTTTAAATGCTTGCAAATTAAGAAACCAGGTAGCTCCAGTGAACAAACAGTCCTCTATTGCAATATCAAGACTGAAGACAGCACTTGGGCATCTGCACCACAAATAATTGACCACATCTGTCCCTTTATACACCGCAGACATAAACCCGGCTCGAGGGTCTTCATAAGGACAATGGCAAAGATGTCTGTATTAGCTGTCGGCCTGTCAAGACACGAGGTCTGAGCAGCATGAATTATTCAAAGTCTGACAAGTCTTTTATAAAATATAAAGCGAGGATGTTACACAGCATCTTATACAAAAGGAGAAGGAATAGAAATAAAAGCAAGAGCATCACATGCACTGCATTGTGTGAATGATGTATGTATGAGTATATTAAACAATTACAAGCAGCAGAGACTGACTGAAAGGAGGATGTAATTAGGAGAAGTTGTTGATATGATTGGATCTGTCATTTAGTAGCCTTCCTTATTTAATTAATGGGTTAGTTAAAAATATTGGATATATGGATATTTTGTGCTAAAGTTATTAAGATTTTCCATCAAAATGTAATTTGTCTCTGGGTGGAAAAGCTGCTAAAACAGGATTTTGACTATAATGGGCCACTAAGCAAAACCCAAACTAATGAAATTCATCTCAGGTTAGCAGCTTTCTAAGTGTGTTGTTTTCACAATAAATCTGCTTAAAGGGTACAGCACTTAAGTGAATAAATGCTTGTGAAATCCTTCTCTGGGTTAAAAAAAACACAAGTTTGTCCTTGACTGTGTGAATGTGACACGGACTGGCTTTTGTGCTGAGCAGCTCATTTCACAAGCCTTTATCGCTTTCTTTGAGGCCATTCCTCAGAAATCAGCAAATTTCGCAGTGACTGATCGCATCGGCTTAACATTAAGGGAAATATTTCTCAGAAAAACATAATCCCCAATTGCTTTTATGTGACATAAAACATATTTGAAAGCATGTCTTTTCTAGAACAAAGGAGAGTTCTTTGCATTTTCACTGATGCCTACATGTTCATGGAATAATGCAATGGCATTGTATTGATTTTCAAGGCCTGACAAAGGTCCATGTATCTGTAATAAATTTAGGGTGTGGACATTTTTCTTTTACTTGATTTTCAAGGGTAAAATGAGAAACTTAGTCAGCATGCAAAGTTTTAGCTAGTTTAAAGGAAAGTTAAGATTTTGTTTATTTACAATTAATATTCCTAACAGATGTTTTGCCATATTAACTACATATTATTACACGGTAAATTGAACAATAAAATCCTAAACTATATTTCATTAATGTATTATACTGTAACAATGAGCTTATATGACTACAGTAGGTCCAAACTGAACCATAACATCGGCGATAACATATTGTGGATAATGGACTCCAAGATGTTTCCCATTCATTCACAAAAAGGTTAGCCAATTGGAGAACTTGGCTAGACCCAATCTCTCTCATCAACACTGCTATAAATGATAACACTGATTTTGATAATCTAATCTAACTATCATTAGGTAGTCTTATTAGTAATTGTAAGGCAGTAGCTTTTCCAAAATGTCTTCTTTCCTTTAAAGTAAATTTATTCTCATCTCCTTTTTAGGTATGGATTTATCATCTGACCTCATATCTCTAACAATACTTTCTAATGCATTTTATTTGTGGGCTTTTTACAGTCACATAGTGTTCTCCAATATTCTCTTTTTTTCCCAACTCGTTCTCCATTTCATTGTCTCTCTTCGCCCACCCATGTTTTGAATCAATACACTATTCCTTCTGCCTGTTTTGCTGCCAACCTATTTCTCTCCATCTGTCTATCAGTCTGTTTGATCTTCCTCTCTGTACAAAATATACCACAGTTGGCTGGCTTGACTTCCAGTCCTGTTGCTCTTCTCAGGCAGATTGTCGTGTTTGTCATATAAACACTAGCTGCAAGCAGTTTCTTAAGGACCAAAAATCAGTGCATTGACTGAATAAAAACCTCTATAGATGGAGTCAAGTGACTGTAAATATCAATAGACCAAAGCCGAATGAAAAAGACAAAGGGTAGTGTGTGACATGAGTGTTAGCTTACTTTAGCTGTGCTGTATGCCTTTTGGCGCTCCACTAATTAAAATAAAATCATCCTCATCATAAACTCAGTTTATCTAGATAGGGAAAAACACATTCACATCAGTCCCCTGGTTGTAATTACACTAGAATATGGGGAGATTTTGAGTCATTAGGATAAAACAACTACAGCAGTATCCACAAACTAGTGCTAAAATTACTATTAGTCAAATGCTACAAATATATTCCATTATAAAAATAGCTAATTTAGGCCCTGCGATGGACTGGCGGCCTGTCCAGGCCCTATGCCAGCTGGGATAGGCTCCAGCCCCCCCGCGACCCTGTACACAGGATAAGCGTTTGACGATGGATGGATGGATGGATGGATGGATGGATGGAAATAGCTAATTTAGGCTATATTATTATGTTTATTTATGTTTCAGGTATTTCACTTATAAGATCAGAGCAGGGATTGTATTTTATTATGCTTACATTTATGGCTGGTAAAAGATGACATCCACTGCACCTCTACTTGCAGCCCTAATTTGTGATTTACATTAACTATACAGGACAGAGCTTTAATTGCTTAAGAAGTGACAACCAAGAACCCATGTAACAAAAATATGTGCCAGCACCCTCAAGTGCATTTACTGTAGTCCTTTATCACAAACAAATCCCAAAATACTTTACAAAGATAGAAAAAGACCTATGATTTATGTATAACATAGAAGAGAACTTCTTCATCAGATGAAACATGGTGGACACAACAGCTTAAGTGTGAGGTCCCTAAAGCTAGGTCTTACATTATGATGGACCAAAGCACACAATGTTGATCAATAACAAGCTGAGTGACTGTCAGTGTGACTGATTGTTTGTACCCCTGGATTGCCACAGGGGACAGGAAACAAATGCTTTCTCTGAAATATCCTGCGTGACTGTTAAAATGGTTACATACAGTATACAGGCAAAATAATGTGAATATGGAAAGAATGAAGACACGAGACAACAGCACACGCTTCCTTAGATTGGAGCTGTTTGTAGAATGAATCAGGGAGAAAAACCTCATAAAATACAGGCATTACACAACACACTACCAACAATTCAAGAAGAGCTAGATATAGTAACAGGAATGGAGAAAAAGAAAACACGTTGATCTATGCAGAGTCTCTCTAGTGTATTACAGTCCATTGGGAATGACTAAAAGAACACTAATGATCATGAATACTGGATGAACAGATGCTCTGGGATGAGACCTCCTTCTGAATTTTAACAGTGAAGGCAGGACAGGGTTCACATCAGAGGTTGTGTTGTCAAACACAATGACATAATCTTTGAGAGGAAATAATGGTAATGCTATCGTAGCTACTGTAAGTTCATTTTCAGATATGTTTGTGTCTTCTGCAGCCTGGTTTTGATACCGACAGGTTATGATGCAACAGAACGTAAGGTAATATGGTGGCCGTCTGACAACTTAAGAAAAGAGACAGATGAAACAGCAATCAGGAAAACCTCGTCATGAGTTTGACAGCACATCCATTTTTATTTGCAGGGGGTTTGCACATTTGGTTGTGTTGTGTGCATTTGCAGTACATTTGTATATCTGCAGTGTGTTTTCTAAATACTTCACATGTATTGTCAAATTGATGAAGACATTTACTTATTTTGCTTTTTTTTTTTTAATTGCCGTGTTTTTGACCTTGTTGGCCTCCCTAAGGTATGGTGCATGGCATGGGCAGTGATATTGTACATACATAGGGTTACCACTTGCTATTATTTTCAGAGATAAAAGGATATATCTTTGAGGCACTACATAAAGTGCTCAGCTATGATTAGACACCAATCAATCAATCAATATTAACTCTGCAAGACTTGATATTGATATTAGAAAATTGTTACTGACGCATAGTTTAAAGCTGTAAATTATTATTATTATTACAAAAACATGTTATTTACATATCTACAGAGAATTAAGGGTTTTCATTACTTATAACACTTTGGAGGTGCCTCATTATGCAGCTCATTTAATGGCTGCCAGATGCAGACTCCCAAACTGACTACAACCTGAAGCAAAAGTGTATGTTTCTTTGGGCAAATGTGGGTGAATACATTTTTTTTTGAAGAACTAGGACTACTAGGAAAACATAGATAGAATCAAGATACACAATACACATGGAATTAACCTACAGCATACAGGTCTTAAATTGAGAGACTTGTTTCAAATAGTTCATATGGATTTACAGTACTGGAACATAGGCTTCTATTTGTATCTATCTAAAAATCCTGTGTAAAATGTAACTCTACTGACAGAAACTCAATTTACAAAATCCTATTTTGCAAAACTAAAATGAGTAGTTTTGTCATATGGAGTGTGGAAACTTGGAATTTTATGCTCAATAACCTCATTCAAAAGGATGAGTATTCAGGCTGGCTCTGAACGATGCCATTTGGTTTATAACTGATTGGAATCATTCTTGTACAAAAAGACACCAGTTGATCACAAGCACACATTGCCTAGACTAATTAAAGGAGTTGGCCTCTCTTTTCCAGAACATGCTCATGTCAAATTGAAAATGAAAAGCTCTTGTAGCCATGCGTAAAGAACAATTTACTGGGTTTTATTTCCCATTAACTTTCCACAATTACTGACATTTAACAGTGAGTAAATCATACCCAGTGTCACTTCTGCTTTCTTTTTATTCAGTGATGTAGTATGACGGAGTTCTTATTATTATTTGTAAAATCTCAGCCTGTCATTCCTCACTATCTTTATTAATGTATACAGTTGGTTATTTCAGTGTCTTTATATTTGAAAATATTTGTATTGGACAGCTTTGTTTTAACATGTAACACATATAAAACAGTAGCTCAAATGTACATGCACAATTTATAGGCTTAGACTGTTAGGGAAATTCTACTTTATTTTCTGGTCTCTGGCCAATAATAACTGCTTCCTACTACATAATGACCGTGTATGCATTTTTTGTTGTTAAAAAGTAGAAATTATTTAATATGCCTTCACTAGGTAATGAGACATCTGATTTTCAAAATATTGTACTTCACTACATCTATTTCGCAGCTACTACAGTTATTAGTTATTTTGACATTAAGATGTTATTTAAAAACATCTGATAAGCTTATAAAATACAAGTCATTGTTAAAGATTAACAATGGTTTCCAACCTTTTTGGCTTGTGATGCCTAATAAAAACAATAGTTGGATAGTTGAGTATAGTTGGGGCCCCCCTTCAGATGTCTACGAGTTGTTAGCAGTTCCACCAAAAATGATCAAATACTTTACAAAAAAAAAAAAGCAAAGATCCGAGCAAAGTGATTTCAAACTTAGGGGTGAATTGATACATTACATAATAAATAAAATATGCAATATGTGAGTCTTTGGACATTTTCTGTGGAACAAGTACTTTTATTTTTGATTACATTTTGCAGATAACACTTGTACACACTGTAATTAAGTACGGTTATGAATGAAGGACTTTTACTTATTATACTCATAAAAACACTGTGGTACCCTTTACTTGAAGTGGAAAATCCATTCAAAAGTTGGTATGTTGCAGTGAGAAAAATTGAGTACCAGACTCCATTCAACTGCCTGAACAATGCAGACTTCACTTAACTTAAGCTGTGTTCTCATCTCGATGCAATTCCCTCTGGTTCTCAATGGATGTCTTTAAATTACTTTTTAAAGAGGTAAATAACCTCTCTTACAACCATTTATGGCCTTCACACACTGCCTATGAGATCAATTGATTCAATCTAACCTTTTGTCTATATGGCCAGCTTTTGGCTGAATATATTTGATGGTTTGGTGATTACACACAACATCTCACAGTCAGGGAATTTGTCCTTTTACAGTAACTCAAAAGACATATGTGATAATATTGCTCTCACATACAAAAGTTCAGAAAATCTATAAAACATTGTCTGGCCATTTTCAAAAGGTTGACACAAAGTTTAATCTACTGCAATGTCAAGTTCCTGCACAAAGATGTTAAAATTAATTCTGCTTCAAACAAGTGATTATTATTGACACACACAGATGGCATTTCTTTGATGGGTGGCCGCACAACACAGTTGACAGAATCACCAACCGCTGCAGTTTAAACAGTAAATCTCATTTATGTTGCCAACTGCTGGTTCATTTGATTATCATTGCATATTGCAGAGCTATTCCAAAGCGCTGGTATCTGTTGTCACTGAGATAGTATTTAGTAATGTTGAACACACGGGCTCAAGGATTTTTACAGCCCACCAATGAGGCAGATTATACATTGCTATAAATATTGTTCTTTGTATTATACTAATGAAAAATTATGTTTGTAATAAGCACAACTCAGATGTTGCTTTGTTTTTTTTGAAAGAAATTAAAAGTAAAAATATGGGTGAAAACTTTTTATACTCTGCTTTTGGCACAGTGGCCCCAGCCCAAGCCACTTAGGATGATGCTGATGCTTAGTCATACTTGATTTCCAGTCTGTGCTGGATTACTCTTAAGTCTCATTGTTTTGGGGCTTTAAGTAATTATATCCTCCCCAAAAAATATATTTATTTAAAAAGTGGTTGATTGGTTTGTTTGTTTTTTCCACTTAGAATGTGGTTTGCGTGCATCAAAATCTAGTTTTCCTGCTGCAAGTAAATTCTAATCAGTACAGGATGTGGTGGAAGGTTGTTTTTACAAAACAATTAGTTCCCGTAAAGATATTTGAAAAATTTCACTTTTTCTTCCGGCGAGGAGCAAATGCTAGATATCCACCATCTTGCTTCTATAGCCTGTGCTATTCACCAACTAACTGGCTTTTTTATAAATAATGTTTTTAATTTTTCTTTGTCATCCATCCAGAAGCCCCTCAGAGGTCACCATTTTTGTAGTCAAGAGAAACAAGCAATGCCTTGGCCCAAACATTGTAAAGAAATCCATGGAGTGTGTGTGGGTGAGAATGGACAGATTAATCTATCTGAATGCACAGACACACACACTGTGTCTGTGTGCATTTAGCACTATAGTAACCTTAGCATGCTAGCTCTCAAAGGCACAAAGGCCCACGTGTTGCCAGATTGTTAGGCAATCCGGTAAATCATAATAGACTAAACTGAGAAACAGGGCACAGGTGGCATTGGACAATAATGTTCCAAGAAAACAATCTCCAAGAAACCTAAATTAATTAAAACCTAAATTAAAGAATGTATAAAAAGTGATTTTAAAAGCAGAGATACATGGGAAAAGTAAACAAAGGCCCAACATGCACTAGTCTAGAAGTGTAAATTAGCACTTTCAATCACGACTCATGCAATCCAGAGATGTTGATCACTGTACAATTTCAAGACATGGTGGTTTATTAAGTAGTAAGCTAGAAAAACCAAGAAATGTTGAAGGAAAACTGGAAATACCAACTGGGCAGGCAAAGCAAGTGAGCAGTGATCTCCTCGTTTCTTCAGTAAAAAACAACAAAATGTCTGACTGATGACTGTGTATTTCTCCCACAGAACAAACAGAGGCTGCTAACAGACCCAGCCAGCAGTAGCAGGGACTAGTCGTGGTGGGAGAAAAGAGGGTGGCCTCCATGATGCTGAGAGGAGTCGTACCAGATCATGGCAGAACACCATCCTGTTGGAGGACAGTCTCTTCCATTACTGGAGATATAGCAACTGTGATTCCACAAGCTGGACAGGTAATTGGTGGGAATCAGACAGTGTTTGCCACGTGAACACACCTGAAACACATTGAGATATTTCTGCAGTCCGATCTCCTCTAATCCCCCGATTCAACAGGCACAGACAGCCCCATGCTGCTCCAGGATCCTCCTGTGTCCAGCCACCTTGTGTCGCTCCCTGCCTATGAACGCAAGGAGGAAGACCACCAGTCTAAAATGGTGAGCAAGAGTTATTAGGGCCTGAGCATGTATACGCGAGGACCCTATTGAAATGCAAGGAATTGTTTATTTTTCTAAATGAATTGCATTTTGGCGTACCATTAAATTGTCGCGCATGAGCATGGCAAAATGGCTTGCCAGGACACGTTTCACTGATCTGTACGAAATATTTGTGGCAGATGTGTCAGGTCCAACGAACTCCTCCTAAGGAATTAATCAGATTAATTCAAATTTGGGCTGTGCTATCTAGAGGCATTGACAATCTTAGCGCAGATGTATACCTAGCCGAAATGCACTGTAAGGGTCAAGAACGAGTCTTCGAACCTGTGTGTATGCCTACTGTGAAATTACCACCTTCAACGTGATGTGCTAACATGGATGAAGCTGTTGCTGCGTTCCATTTACCTCGGAGGTCGGAGCTGGGAATGACGTCACACCCGAGTTGACGGCGTTACAGTTCCAACCTCGCTCGGCCAGCTGTTTGTGTACAACTAGCCAGGTTAGTTATTGATACGCCGGTTGATTAAAAAACGCATTGTGCGGTATTTACTCACACTAACTGTAGC
>JAPMOB010200649.1:0-27484 GCA_029875015.1 Lepomis gibbosus
TCTGAGGTCCAAGGTCAACGCAGCCGTCTACCAGGAAGTTTTAGAGCACTTCATGCTTCCTGCTGCTGACCAACTTTATGAAGATGCAGATTTCATTTTCCAGCAGGACTTGGCACCTGCATACAGTGCCAAAGTTACCAGTACCTGGTTTAAGGACCATGGTATCCCTGTTCTTAATTGGCCAGCAAACTCGCCAGACCTGAACCTTATAGAAAATCTATGTATAACTTTTTGATGATATTCTAATTATATGACCAGCACCTGTATACATTTCAGATACTATGTGTGATTGCATACATGTGTGTCTTAGTTTACACTTATATGTGTACCTTTCCTGTCTATTATGTGTGTATCGACTGTGTCTTTGTATGCGTGTACATATGTTGTATGTCTGTAACATCTACTATTTGTAGATGATTTGTCATTAACCTTGCTACTTCTCTTCAACCATTCACACCAGTGTGTTCATACAACACAAATGCATTTCCTACTATTCTGACCTTTAGAATAATATCTATCCCTTTGAAAGGCCATCCAGCACATTGCTAACCCTTATTTCTAAAGGTAAGGGGGGCTGAACAGGGTTTTTGCGTGAGGGGACACTTAAATCATCAGAGACAAGATAAAAGACACAGAATAACTTCAGGAAAATTGAGTACCACCATGCAGTGGGGTTATAAGCTAAATGCTAACATGCCCACAACAACAACGCTAAAATTGTGAAGGTAGGCATTTAAGCATTACAATAAGAGACACAAAGGACCACCTTGTGGTGAAGATGAAAAGTCAAGGAATCACCAAAGCCACTGAGATTTATCTGTGCACAATGAATGTCTGTACAACAATTTATTTATTTAACCAATAATTATGGTATATTTCAGCCAGGGCCAAAGCATTGAACAGACAGACAGAATCTTCCCTTCCCATGAAATCAAAATCCATGTTGAATGTTTTTATATGATATGCTTTGCACTATGTCACCACTATGGCAGTATCTGGCCCATCAATGACACATAAATGTTTTTCGTAGGTATTCTACAAGCAGACATTGTCTTACTTCAGGAAACTCATTTATCTAAGACAGCAGACAAACTAACCTCACCACAGTTCCCTCACTCATACTCAGCCCGTTACTCAAAACAAAGAGGTGTCACCATTATGATAAATAGAAAAACACACTTCAATCATAATACCACTACTATAGATCAAGAGGGTCGATTTATTATTGTTGACATTTCTATTCAACATACTCATTTATGCATCGCTAATATCTATGACCTGAATGTTGACGACCCCTCCTTTTTTCATGCTTTCTTCATCTCACTGTCTGCTCACTCAGACACAGCCCTTACAATAGGAGGGGACTTCAACCTGGTATGTAATCCAGCAGTTGACAGGCTTAGTACGACAGGCGGTCACTGTATTTGGAAATCAACAGATATCCTTAAACAATAGATGAGCTATTTTGGTCTCTGCGATGTTCAGCGTTCTCACCACCCTACTCTCAGAGAATATACCTTCTTTTCACCAGTCCACCACTCATATTCTCCCATTGACTATTTTTTGGTTAGCAGCTCATTTATGACCGACATTTCAGACATTCAGATTCACTCTATCACCATCAGGGATCATGCACCAGTTTCTATCACTCTTACTACAAAAAGCTGATTAATAATTTCTCTTTCTGAGATAATCACACTTATAGATAAATTCTCATCCATCTCAGACTACTCCATTAACTGGAGTAAATCCATAGTTTTACCTGTTGCGTGTAATTTCCAGAATATATCTACCACACCGCTAAAGTCTGGATATATTAAATATCTGGGTGTCAATATTTCCTGTCAGAACTGACATCGCTAAACTACACGCCTTTACTTAAATCAATAGATGATGACCTTGTACGATGGACATCATTGCCTATATTACCCATGTGAAAAGTCACCATAAAAATGATAGTCCTACCTAAAATCAATTACCTGTTTTCAGTGTTACCCACCCAACCCTCTGCTGTCTGGTTAAAATCGCTGGACTCAAACATGTCTAAATGTTTGTGGAAAAATAAACCCCCACGAATCCGTTTAAAAACTCAAAAGATTGTGGTGTTTTAGAGCTGCCAAAGTTTTCTCATGATTTCCTGGCCAATAGACTACAATATATCTCAACATTGATCAATCAAAGCCCCCTGGACCACTCATGGATGGACATAGAACAAACATTCTGTAAGGAAATTATAATTTCCGATATGCCATTCATCAGCTCCAGGCATCAAACATCATACCTGCTTTAAAAGGATTAACATAAGCACTTCCCTGACAGCTTGGTGGAAATTTCTCTCTAGGTCTTCACCTATCCCATGCAGAGTTACTCCAATCTGGAATAATCCTGACATCCTGCAAAATAAGAAAACACTAAATTCCCCTAAATTTAAATATGTAACTGGTGAAAACAGACAGTTCAATCTCTCTTCCATTCTTAAAGTGGGAGGCAGATCTATCCATTAGTTCAGACCAAAACTCCTGGATGAAGATATGTTTAAATACCACAAATCCCAATCTACAATTGATACAGTATAAAAATTCTCCATAGAACACACTATACAGGACAAAGGATATTCAGAATGGTTCTTATGCAGTCAAACATCTGCCGAAACTGCTCAGGTAACATATCTGATAGTTACATGTATGCTATTTGGCAATGTGCACCTGTTCAAAAGTTCTGGCAGAAGATATGTGAAGACCTATTTATATGGCTAAGTTACCCTGTCCCGGTTTCCCCATCAATCTGCATGCTGAGGGAGCTAAGTGACATTAGTATAGAGGTTGACACATCATATGTGCTTCTCACTGCCTTATGCATTGCCAAGAAGACTATCCTCATCAATTGGAAGGCCGAAAACAATTTAAGTATCACCCAATTTAGGAATCCAGTCTCTCTGGTCCCCCTTCATAAACTTTATTACTTTGGGTTAGGTGTTTACAGCCTCACTGCTCAGGGTCCTAGTGCTGTAAATAAACATGTAAAAAGAATAAAACTTTCAATAAATGTTTTTAAAGTGTGTGAATAAATCCAAAATTGTAACCCTAACCCTGGGTTGTCAGTGCGCATGTGTAAAAGTAGCGTGTATGTGTGCAGTGGCGGAACACTTGCTGAAGAGCCGGAGCTCCAGTTTCGCTGGTGTTGTGCCGAGTTGTCTGCACCTTGCCACTTTTGGATTTTATCACCGCTGATGAACCACACAAAGACTATTTTATCGTTTTTAAATAGCCGGCTACTTGAAATTGAAATTCTGATTCGACTATGTAAATCTTTAGTCAGGGACAGCCCTAGTATATAAAGATACAGAGGCAAATGGCACTGCATTTTCTATACAAACTTTTTGCTTAATCCCTATGAGTAATCCCCAATTTTACAAAATGTGCCTGTAATCTGATTTCGTCTATTTTTTCTGTACTGTAACACCGTTACATGTAATTCGTTATTCCCTAACCCTGGATCTGCATTACAACACAATAAAGGTTAGAAACACATTAACACAGATCATAAACTGGGACTTTAAAAACGCTATTGGCTAAACGGACTGTGAAAATCTATGCAAACACAGTTCAACTGGGCTGAACTGTCTTTCAGAAATGACAACAATCTGACACAGATGGATGCATGACTCTCATGACTGACAAAAACAGAAAATACAGAACTCAGACAGACATAACGGATCAGTATGTCTGGCCCCCTAAACCAGTGTTAAGTCACATTGCTTTCTGAGATGCTTTCTTTAGCGACCAGGTGCTCCCTCCTCTGTAATGTTCTTACAGCAAGCCAAGTTATTATATTTATCCCTACTTTAAACACTAATCTGGTGTTCTTCCTGCAGTCACTTGCTCTGAGAGGTGATTCACTGGCAAAGCTAAAAATAAAGAAATGTCATTTACATATGATGTTTGAAATATTTTGATTTTATCTCTGGAATATCCGATGATCCAGTCTGGGAACATTCATTTCTACGTCCATCTGTCTGAGTCACCTCAGTTCACCAGACGCACGTATACATGCACATGCCGTGTCACGCACACTCATTTGTTTGTCCGTAAAGGTAAGGTCTAACGAATGTGCGTGTGGATGGATGGGCGGGTGAGTGTCTGTCTGTCTGATGTGGCCTGTCAGGTGCGACCATGCAGTGCCCAGTGGGAGAGGACAGAGGTGACTCAGACAGACACAGTAGTCTTGTTTCAGCTGCTGGAAAAGGGCAGGGTGTGGACGAAAGAGAGCATGAGAGACACACGATCGCGGCGGTGTGCGTTTGTTTGCATGTGTGAAGAACCGGAGGGACTCCATCACCAAACTCAAAGAATTCCTCTGGCCTTTGAGCTGCTGTGTCCACGCTAATTCAAATGTACTTGACACTTGGCCAGGCTGTTTGCTGTGTTTATCTGCAGGCAGGGGGAAAGGAAACACAGGTCTGTGTGTGGCATTTGGGGCTTTCTGCCACCCAGAAGATGTAACTTTAATTAATATGTTTTGCTCCAGCAGTTTACACGTGGCATTTGTGTGCAAAAAAAAAAGTGAGATACTTCCCCCAATTGTGTGGGGCCCTATATACGCGCACATGTGTGTTTATGTGGCATTGCAAGGCAGAGGCAGCTCTATTTATAGTCCAACCTAATGATGTCTGTATCTGCCGGGTATGGTCATGGGGCTCAAGCAGCACAGGTCCATGAGGCACTTAGGAGTGGACAAAGCCGCAACACAATGTTCCAAACGAGAAATCGAAAACAAAAGAAACAATGGAGGGGTATTTCTCTACCTGTCAATTTCACCTCCAGTTACACCCCGTCTATGCAGCATGTGTTTCAGCTGCATTGTTCAGTTTTCTGTCTCACGTCCATCTAATACATACGGTTTTATTTTAACAACTGTATCTGTCTTCACTGGTTGTGAAACAGCGGGTTATAATTGCGCAATTGTGGCCCACACTTTTTTTTTATTTTCTTCTAATTATACTCAGTACCACACAACACAGCCAAGTACCAAGTTGTGTACTGCGCTGTGGTGTCTGTCAAATGTTTTTGAGTGCACAGCAGGACTGTAGCTGAATGGAAACAGTGTGAGAGAAAACTGTGACGTGCTGTTTTTTTAATATAATTTAGAGAAAGTCTTTTGGATCAATGCAAATAAATTGCATTGTAAATTGTGCCCGAAGCAAGGTGACCTTCAGCTAGTTATTTTACTGAGTGCAATGGTTAGCCCAGTTTTGCTCAGTCAGTGGAGACCAGCTCAGTCTCACTAAGTCCGCTGGAGTCTATTTCTTTCTGGCAATTACAGCTCTGCTGTACATATTGTTTAACATTCCCCCATAGGTGAATGCATAATTGATCAATGGCTGCACCTAATGATTATCAATTGATCTAATAATTAAAATGTTAATGTAACGACTAATTTAGCGATTAGTCTAAAATAATTATATTACTCAAGTAATACAACAATTATAAGGTATACAATATAAAATATATAAATTATCCTAACTAAACATCTAAAAAAATAATAAATATAATAAAACTTTATGTGTGTCTCATTATTTTATGTAATGAATGTATGTTAACCCTTTCCAATGAACTGGAGAATCATTATTTGTACTTAAGTACAAAAATGCACTGTGGAATGTTCAGGCTGTATACGTGTCAGTATATATGCATATAAATAACTGTATATGTTGTTTTATTTTATTTTATATGTTACCATATTTTAATATAGGCCTATAAGTAGTTATATGTTGTGTGTGTAGCTTGAAGGAACACCAAATTCCGTTTTGTTATGCAGCCTTGTGCTTTATAATGACTAATAAATAACCTTGTACCTTTAGTAATTTCTGCACCGCAGCTGTTATGGTAACGTAAACGTCATGTAAAATATTGCTGTTTTATATTTTCAGTTTACTTTAAGGCGCAGTCTGAAATTCATCATTTTCAGGAAAATAACTGAAACAATTTACAGACCACTACTTGACTGCCTACCTGTCACTGCGCATGACGGTGTGGTTTGGGGGAGTCACTTTAGAAAGAGGCCTGAAGTGAGGTTTTTTTTTTGGGTGAATTCTTTCAGTCTCCTGATAGTTTCTCCAATGTTATCTAGCCTAGCTTTAAGGTCAGAAAGATTTGATTTTGCTGTTTAGTCAGCAGTTAGTCAGTTAAATGTTTTAAGTGACTGTCGCATGTTTTTTAATCTCAAGCACCTTTAACTCCTTGCTGGTCACCGTACTGACATTTTTGTTACATCCCTTTTCTCCTATTTTTTGTTGATAAAAAGTTCAGTTTAAAACTGTACCTTTTGTTTTGGGGTAGTTCATTCATTTTAGATTTTATTTCTATTAATTGTTTGTTGGCCAGGGCTGTTACATTCCACATCGGACAACAAAAGATTTACTACATGAAGATAATATTCTTCATGTAGTTTCCCCTCTGGACTAGGCCAACTTGGAGTCGTAACAGGTGGACTTACATCTAAGAAAGAAGATGAATTTTGTGTTTTTGCAAAGCTGAAACCTGGAACAAACAAAATGTTATTTAGTTTTTTCATTAACACAGTGATCAAATGACTGATAGGTATGGTAAATTGGGCAGTGAGCGCAAACCCTACACGTGCATCACTATCAAATCTGCATTAATATTATAGCAAATGGAAGCACCTCGGCATGGTACCAGTGTTTTGATTGAATGGGAACATGAATTTTTGGGGTATAACCATTGTTCCCTAAAGGAGGGAGATAGGGTACATTAGTACACTAGCTCGCCCTTTTCCAGCTCTTCCTGAACTCAGCGTACAGCAGCTTTTATAATAAGCCTCAGCAGGACTGAACCTCTACGCCTGCTGGGGGTCATCCGTGTTTTCAAGCATGACTGAAATTACCTCAATAATGAGTCAGGGTACAGTTGTCATGTCTGGACCTTTGTGTCCTATGATATATTTAGTCTGAATTGTTGCTCTTTCAAATGTGCAAAGTTCATAACAAATCATTTAAGAGGGTTAGGGTTAGCAGCAGTTTGTATTATTTATATACTTTTTCTTTTTATACTGTCATCCATTTAGAAGTACTGCACTGGCAAACTACTCACACTAACATTTCCTCTCATTCTCTTTTACTGATTGACTCCTGTCACTATCCATCCTCATCTGTGTCTTTCTCTCACTGACTTCATGCATTTGTTTTAGCATATTTAATGGCCCCTATGCATTATTTATCCTAGGGCTATTTTCAGACACCTTGAATTATGTACATACAGCATCTAAATGAAGCCTGCCAGCAAGCAGGAAGTGTTTGATAGCTTTACTGATTCCTCTGATGTGTGTTCAATTCCAGAGACTACATACCCTGGCAGCGCATTTTGTTGTTTCTCTGGACAGATGTGTGGGGCTGGATACATAAATAAATAGTGTATGTACTTAACTGTGTGTATTTTTATGTACAGTATGTAAATACCTGTACATCTGAGTGTGCCTGGCAGCTTGATGCCGTGCGTTCCAGTAATACTGTAGAAATCAATTGCCTCCGTGTCCATTAGTGAAGCGGGCTTACCCTCTGGGATAAGCATGAAGCCGGATGCCAGAACCATAGCAGCCCAACATATCTGGTGCTCTTATCCATTTAATCCCTATCTGCCCCTTTGACTCTCTAACGCTCTCCTTATGTTTCACCCTTTCCTCACCCTCTTACATTTTGTTTCACAGCACATTTATCCCTTCCCAAGCTTCGGGTCCCCTCTTACACTGATTAAATGCCCTCCCCCGCTGTACAGTTCAGGCTTTTATCTTATACATGAATACAGTGATGAATACAGTGCAATGCACAATCAATGAGTAGATAAGAGTAAGAGGTTGTCCTCCTCACTTCTTAACAGGATGCAAAAAACATGAATCACATCACTGGCACATCTGCTGTGTCATACGTGGCTGAAGTGGGCTATTTTTGAAACAATACAGTATATGTGTGGTATATAATCAATCCACATTTTAAAAGCACGGGTGATTTGTTTTCTGTAAAACTGAGATATCTATAGGCAAAGCTCATACGATTACTACTGCCAAATTACTCTAAGTAGTTTTGTCAAGCTTGTTGTATCTCAGAAACAAAACAAACCTTCTAGTCTTTGTGTATTTGTTTACATTTGCTGAGTTTAACTCTTGTAAAGAGTGGTGATGGATGTATCTAGGCCTATGACTTCTTTTTTTTGCCACTTGGGTGCAAAACAACAAGCTGTAAACACAACACTGACATAGTATCACCTTATAAAGTTGTTATGCCTTCAGCAAACAGTGGCTTATTTACATATCCAGCAGACACAGAGCAACATTAGCATCAATTTAGGTAAAATGCAAGTCCAATATTTACTCTCTTTAGTCCCTAGCAACAATATTTAGCAGCTGAATGCTCCGCCATTTCATCAGTGCTGGTCTTGTTGTGTACAGTTTTACTCAAAGCCTTTTTGGTAAAACCAGCTTCCTGCTGCTGCTGGAAAAAATGTTGATGAGAGCAGTGAGAGTGAACCAAAACAGTAAGGTCCCTATTTTAGCAATTTTGCTAGTTTGATGGTGTAAAAAATGGTCCGTGTGCCAGTCACATTGGTTGTCTGTAGCATGCAATAAACCAATCTGTGTGTCATCTCCCAATACCTTCAAAAGCTGGGTTCAAATACTGTGGCGCATTGCTATTATAATGATGCATTATTAAAACCATAAATTGATTGACTGAATTGCAGACTTACAGCAGAGTGGGGGATATAGAGAGAATTGCGGACGTGATGTACTGTCCACGTGATAAACTGTCCCTGATTATGAAGCCTAAAGTTACTCTGCAGCTCTGTGGTTTATCAGTGACGATTCGGAACTACACTGCAGACTGGAGTCTGATAACAGACAGACGCTGTCTCCTCTATGAAACATCTAGATCCTCACTGCGCTGCAATATTGTAAACTATGACGAACTCGCTGCGGGTCACATCTCTCTCATCCTGTGGTTTCTTCATTGTGTGTTATATTGCTGCATATGCTTTTCTTAAACAATTTACTTATATGCTGCTGGATGATTTAATTCTGTGATATTTGTGGAAATAAATTACGTTTTGAGTGTGAAATCTTCAGCTAACTAAAACCATCCAGTAACTGTTGTAGGTAAAATGTACAGTATTTCCCTCTTGTAGCGTAGTGTAAAGTACAATGTTTGCTAACTGATCAATGCAATTAGTTGCTGGCAAGTGTACAGCACTTTACTGTTGATATATATTTTAATAACATGGTTGATTGTGCAATTTTAATCTGTATCATTCAGTTGTTATAATATTAAAAGGAAAAAAATTGTTGTAGCAGTAGAAAGATTTCTTAATGTGTCTGAAGTGAAATTAATATGACCTCAGTTATCCTGCGCTGTAAATGCCAACATCCTGCACATTTGTATCTCTTGAGTTAAACAAGGGAACTATGACGAGCACTTCACATAAAATCACGATGCATTAAATTGGCTGAGTGATGAAAAGGAGAAATGTCCTGCGGGAATGTGTTTTGATAATGAGTGATAATAGGTGAGAGAGATGGAAAAAGACAGGAAACGACAGACTCTGTCCATTACTTGAGTGCTGAAAAACAGCTCACTGCATACTAACAGCTCACTCTAATCCAAGCTAATGTTTAATATTACTTAAAAGCCTGTTGAGGCAAGGAGAAGGGAAAGAGAAAGAAAGTAGGGCAGCAGAGGAGAGAATAAAAGTGAATAGACAGAGAAGTTGGTCCAATATAAGGACCACATTTCTTTTAAAAAGAGAAGTCAATGCAAAGATCATGTCTGGTATATCTACTTTGATTCTGGAGATGAAAAGAAACAAATTACAAGCATTAGTTTAAACAGTGGTTTGTACTGAGGCCTCACCTGGTGTGAAAGGAACCAACATGTTTTTTGAGTTCTGGACTGGCTGCCAGAGGGAAAAACAAAACATCAACATGAGTCCAACTGAATGCCACATGAAAAAAAAAAAAAAAAAAAAAATCAGTCAAGTACTCGTTCTCATTTCCAGTCCTTTCAAAACCCTCGTCTCCCGTTTTCAAAGGGATTAATTGATCACATACTGTAGATTTGGCTCATTAGTGGGCTACTTGCCCACACGTGAGAGGTTTAACGAGCTCTGCAGTGGGGGCGGGGGGCTCGTCAAGGCCTGTCTTAATTGCACCATCACGCTGTTTGTCCAGTTTCTGTGGTACGTGCTGCTTCATTTACTCAACCAGGTATCAAATTAGACTCTGCCTCTATGTTTTAGCTCTATCTCTGTACATCGTCATGCTCACATACATATTTTTAACATCATACAAACATGTGTAAATGTAACGCATCTTAAAATGAAGGCAGGCAGGGTACAATACTGTGCAGTTGAGCTGTAAGCTTGGAAGTCCTGAATGATGAATCTTCCAAGCACGGATGCAGCAGAACAGCTCTGGCATCAAAAAACAATCACCCGGTGGCAGGAAGCCCAGGACTGGCTCACCATCAACATCTAATCAATTGGGTTTCAAGGCCAATGGCTTGTTGTCATCCAAATTTCAGCCAGGGTTGTTGGTATGTCTAACTTTTTAAGACAGAAAGTGAGATTAGGCAACTTCTGGTCGACAGCGGCCATTGTGGTTGTCTTTATAGATTCTCTTATGTCTGTTGCTAAAATGACACAGAGTTAGTTTTTTACAGCAGACGTTTTGACTTGTTAAAAGAAAGGCACAGGTGTTACTGAAAACATTAACAATAGCTCAGTTCTATTCAAGTGTCCCATTAAGCCATATCATTGAGCAAGCATGCACAGTACCAGGACACTAAAAATGAAACCGCTAAATGGAATGTAGCCATTTAAAAGAGGGACTGAAAGTCCAAAAGCAAATGTTATACGTTATCTCTTGCTTTGCAATGAAATGATTCATTCAAATGAATCAGCTAACTGACTAATAAATGTTTGTGATACATTAACATGTAGCTTAAGTGACCTAGCATTAACTAACATTTGCCACTGGTTGCAACCAAGCAAGTAAGACAGGTTGCAAATACCCCGATTTTATTGAATTAAGGATGGTGTGTAATTGCTCGTAAATTAAACATTCACATTTATGAATGTCTTTTCTTCATTCAAAAGTTGCTTAGATGCACCCAGTCTAAAATTATTGTACATACAGACTATATGTGCATTTTCTAGATGGGAGTTATCTGTAGTGATGCTTGCATTTGTTGTCTACATCTGTTGGTGAGCTTACAACCCCAGTGGCTTTTGTATTTAAGGTGTAAGTGTAACTTAATAGTAATAAAAGTGATTGTGTTTTAATACCACTTTTATGTCTCACATGCTTATTGGGTTGCCTGAATGAAAGCAAACAGGCTGTTTCAACCCAAAAACAGTTTTGAGCAGAGCAGTCAATTTTCCATAGTGGTCACAGTAAGAATTGCAGGACATGACAAAAAAGCTTTTTTTCCATACATAATCATTACAAAAGTAATTCATTCATTCATTCATTGCATGCATAGGATAGGATTGCATGAATAGTCAAGACTCAATGCTTCGATGTGCGGAGCCTGTTTCGACTGTCAATCTCACAGTCGAAGTTTCACAACAGCATTATGAAACAAGGATCAAACATTTTTGGCGATATGGGGGTGCTCAACGTCTGATTTTACATAGAACTATCAGTTATATCTCAAACAGAAGGGAGGGAGCCTGGCGGATGCTGCCACATCCTCCTGTCTTGTGTTCAAGAAGCCATTGTTTTACAGGTGCCGCTTGTGTACGCAATGGTAAGGCTTTTAAGAATGTATTTGAGTAAAACATGTTAAGTTACATTCCTCAAAGAGCAAACTCCTCCTGGAGGATAAGAGCTCACCCTGCAGCCTTGTGTTCACAAAGCCACTGTTCTAAAACATGTGCTGCTTGTGTGTACACTGTGGTCATGCTTTGTGAATGTTAAATTGTTTATTAAAATTCATTACATTCTTAAAAGAGCTAATTCTCCACCACTAACCCCATCCCATTGAGCTAGCTGTGTTGAACACCGCTGCATACCGGCACAGCGCAGCTAGGCTACCAAAGAGACGAAAGAGATCGCTTGCTGCTTCGGTTGGTTTTGTTTCCTCCAAAAGCGTCTTGTAGCGCCATTTTACAGCAGGTGAGGTTGCCCATGCACCCTGTTGCTGCTTCACATGGAAACTGTGAGCTTGAAGCTGACGTCGACACCAGGTATGCGGCCACCACAGTCACAGCGGCTGTGGTGAGTTTAACGACACCATGGCCCGCTTGGCCTTTTCCAAACACTGGTTGTGGTGCATTCAAGGACATCACGGCTTTTTCAAATGCAGCCCCTTGGAAAAAGAGTCACAGCCTTATATATTTTTTAAAAAGGTGGCAGAGGGAGAGAGGCTGATGCACACCACCAAGTCTCCCTCCGTTATGGCCCACGTCGCTCTCCTGGTGGCAACCAAGCAAGACGCTAGCAGCTGTGGATCAGGAGGTAGAGCGTGTTGGCTGTTAATAGGAAGGTCGGTGGTTCAATCCCCTGCTCCACCAGGCTACATGTGTACAAGTGTCCTTGGGCAAGATACTGAACCCCGAATTGCCACCTTCCGCCAGTGTACGAATGTGTGTGAATGTTAGTTTGTGTTTGAGTCTTTGACAGGGAGCCGCCCTGCATGGACACTGCACTGCAATCGTTGCGCGAGCAGAGCACGAGGGTTGTTTTCTACTTAGACAACCTCATGGTCATGGAGAGATTGAAGCCTTGGGTGTTATTCACACAGCCCAGTAGATGTTGCACCTCAACAGCCTGGGGTTTGTGATCAATTGGGAGGAGAGCTCCCCCCAGCCGCTGCAGCGAGCGGAGTATCTGAGGATTGTGCTCAACGCCACCACCCTCAAAGCGTATATGTTGGAACAGTCAACGCTTCTCCTGATGGTCCACAGGCTGCAGCAGGGGACAGCTGTGACATTGTTGTTAGTGATGCTGCTGTTGGGCCTCAGGGCAGTAGTTCATCAGGTGGTCCCTCTGGACTTGCTGCACATGTGACGGCTACAATGTTGGTTTGCCAGCCTGCATCTGGACCTCAAGAGGCAAAAGCGATGCATGGTGACCCCCCCACCCCCTCACCACCTTTAACTCTAGTGCAGGAAGACCTGTGGTGCTGGAGGTCTTCTCACTGTCTGGCAGCGGGGGTGTTGCTCGGCAGGGTGTCTTCATCCGTGTCAGTCTTCATAGATGAGTCTCTGGATTGTTGGCTGCACATCCATCATGGTGAGTGTGGAGGATGGGGAGGGACATACCAGGGAAGAGCAATGTGTATTAGTAGGTGTTGTGTCAACCGGCACAACACCTACTAATACTCCTGTGGATTTCTGGTGGATTTACAACAATCCAAAATTGTAACCCTAACCCTTAAGGTAGGGGGGTCAATGCACATGTGTGGACGTAGCTTGTATGTGTTTGTGGATGTGTCGGTTTGTGTGTAGAGGCAGAAGAGACGAAGCCCCAGCTTCACCAGTGTTGTGCCCAGTTGTCTGCACCTTGCACGACATTAAGATCATTTATCACAATTGATGAACCACACAAAGTATATTATATTGTTTTTAAATAGTACTTGGAATAGACCTTTGAGGAACCGCGACATGCATGCCGTTGTCAGCCACGTGGCACACAGGCAAAACTCAGCACAAGACCAGTGAATAGCAGGCGAGTAGAGAGAAAATGAACGATAAGCCTCAATTAGCTGGAAATGTACAATGTAAGGTACACTGACTAATAAATATAGACTACAGTTCTGCAGCTTCTCAAAAGTAAAGGGGAGCTACCGCGTGTAACAACCCTCCGCCCCCCGCAATCGCCGCCACACAGACACACATATTATTTGACTATCAGTCAACTGTAGGCAAGACTTGACAATTCTGTTTTGACTATGTAAATGCTGTCGGTGACAGCCCTATGTCCTAGCATCTCTTTCAATTATTGTGATGTTCCTCAGATGCCTTTTTGGAGGAGGACAGTGACTCGTGTGTGTAAAAAGCACTCGCGGAGATCCTTCCGTTTCGTTCTAATACTAGATTTAATTACGTCAAAATAAAACAATTAATTCTCTGTGATTGACTTTCAATAGAGCCCTTAAACTCTTAAAAATATCTTACAATACGGTCACTAATTGTTTCAGTCCTCCTCTCTCTCACTCAAACAAAGGAACTCCCAAGCTGCCACCCAGCCCCTCATTATACCTGTTACCTAGCGAGGAGGAGTCAAGGTAATCATTTTTACTGACATTAGCCAATTGTTATTTCCAAAGTTTCCTACATCAAAATCCATAATTAAATTTCTTGATCTCAATTTTAACAGAAAGAAGAATATAAATTCAAATCATCTTGTTCTACTATAAATTAGTGACTTAATCAAAATAAACCTATTATGGCTCTAACATCCTAATAGGAAATATTGTTTTCAACCCTGATTCAAGTTTCTGGAACAAACTGTGTTACTGGAGGTTTAAGTCTAATAAGGACCTCTCAATGTCAAATGTTTTTTGGATGAACTATTGAGTCTGACCACTTAAATAATAGAAAATTAAAAAGGCAGCTGACATCCCGATGAAGTATCAACCATCTGTTCCTCCATGTAATATGTTGCTGAAGGGATGCAGGATTAATAGTATTAAAGCTGTGATTTTGATTTATACCTCTCAGCAGTCTCATTTGTACCTGACAATTCTGCCACATTTGCATTAGCGTTGAGATCTAATGAACCAAACCAAGCACAGCTAATTTATGCCCAAAGCTGCATCACCAAATGACAAAATGCCACGTGAGGAACTGTGAAAAGGCAGGAATAATACTCTGAAAGAAATAACTTTGGACAACAAGCCCAGAATTATGCAGCCTGATGTTACTCTACATGAGCAGGAAAATAAAACAAAGCTTCAATTTACTAGATTCCTCAGGAATTTATTAAAAAGGGAAACAAAATTAGGGAACATTAAATAATAAAAGGGTAAACAATTCCCAAACTGTACCGTGTGGGAGTTTGTGTGTGTTTGTGCAGCAGGAAGCAAAGAGAAAACACTGGAGAGGAAGAGTGTGGAATTAAGTCTTTAGAAATATGACATCCCTTATTACATGCTGTAGTAGAGACACTCAAGAACTCGGGCGAGCACTCGGGCAGGCACACACACACACACACACAGTCACAGTGATAAATACTCTAAATCCGTAGATTTGCAAGTTAATGTTATGTTCATAAAAATATATATCATGTTGGTAAGCCTTGAAGCTCAAGTTGTGTCCACTAAACTGTTGTTTGTAACATCAGATCAATATCAAACCTGCGAAGCAGGCCAACACAACAGCTACCCTAACAGTAGTTAGGCAGTTATGGCAACAATTTTCTGCCATAACAACAGCAAGCATAAAAACGTAATAATGAGCATATGGATTTTGATCATACAATAATAGGTTATCAAGAGAAGTGTCATAACTGGTGTTACATTCTCCCTGTTACATTCTTCCCCCTGCTGGTCATGATGTACAATTATCTATTTCCAAATCATCCATCACATTTGTACCACACCTTGGGAGCAAACAAGATCAAAGGCACTGTCCATTTTTTCCTAGCACACACCAGGGCACTGGCGGAACCGCAAACCAGGTGAACCATCTTCTCATGGACAGGAGACCACCCAGACAGCACACAAAATATGAGCACGGTGGAGCTAGAAAGAGAGAAAGAGCTAAATAGATCATTAGGTCATCTTTGAAGCTTAACTGTGTCTGTCTTGCTATAGTCTCTCACCAATGAATATATCACTCAACTGACACATCTTGTGCACTTGCGCCATGCATCCATTATTCGCAAGACCTCAGTCCTTGAAATTTTTAACCTTTAAGTAACAATCTCGAAAATCTTAATTTAAATAGATGTTTGAAAAAGAGAAAATATCCAGAGAGCGAAAGTTGTGTGGACGAAAATGCCTTGTTGATGTCAGAGGTCAGAGGAGAATGGGCAGACTTGTTCAAGACAGAAAAGCAACAGTAACTCAAATTATTACAACCAAGGCATGCGGAATACTATCTCTAAACGCACAACACGTTGAACATTGAAGCAGATGGGCTACAGAAGCAGAAGACAACACCGGGTGCCACTCCTGTCAGCCAAGAAGAGGAAACTGAGGCTACAATTCGCACAGGCTCACCAAAACAGAACAACAGAAGATGGAAAAATGTTGCCTGGCCTGATGAGTGTTGATTTCAGCTGAAACATTCAGATGGTAGGGTCAGAATTTGGTGTAAACAACGTGAAAGCATGGATCCATCTTGCCTTGTATCAACGGTTCAGGTTCATGGTGGTGTATTCATGGTGTGGGGGATATTTTCTTGGCACACTTTGGTCCCCTTAGTACCAACTGAGCATTGTTTAAACACGACAGCCTACCTGAGTATTGTTGTTACCGATGTCCACCCCTTTATAACCACAGTGTACCCATCTCCTGCTGGCTACTTCCAGCAGGATAATGCACCATGTCCCAAAGCTCAAATCATCTCAAACTGTTTTCACGAACATAACAATGAGTTCACTATATTCCAGTGTTCTCCACAGTCACCATCATGGATGTGCAGCTGACAATTCTGCAGTAACTGCATGATGCTATCATGTCAATTTGGTTTAAAGTCTCTGGGGAATGTTTCCAACACCTTGAAAGTATTCCACAAAGAATTGGTCCAACCTAGTACTAGCAAGGTGTACCTAATAAAGTGGCCAGTGAGTGTATTTTTAGTATTAGTAACTGGGTGTTGCCAAAAATGCTGCTCATGCAAACCGAACCTTTACTACTAATGCATCTTCACATTAAAAGTATTTAACTGCCTATATATGAGTTTACTTTTATTATGAAGTCACAGGAAATGCACTGTGCTTGGAAGTGAGATTAGCACTGACGTCTAGCTCATCCAAAATTTGTTAATTTCCTGAATTTTTCGACAGTTTCAAATATTGCAGGGAGCAATGGAACAATCAGGACCAGCCACAGTGAGCTGTTAGACGAAGAGCTGCAGGCGACAGGCCGCACACCGAGGTAACCAACTCCTTTGACTGTGCCCTGCTGTTCACAGACTTGTGCCATGTGCAGCATAAAATCAGATCACGATTGCTCACAGAGGGATAAAAAAAGGCTGACTTCTTTATTAAGATGACAATAGTTTGTGTTGCTGCCCCTGAATTCTGTGACCTGTAGTATTAATTCTGATTCTGATTATTTCTGGTTAAACCACATTTGCCGTCAACCAAAAATCTCAAGTGTCGGCAAATCGACTAGCATTGACATTTTAAATGATAACAACTTTAATAAATTTAAACAATATTTTGATTAATTTGTTAGCCCTACATGGAGTTTCTTGGCTTGACCTCTCCATATGGAGGTCAGAGCATATGGTCAGCTGTACCTCTGGAAGTTTGTTTTCCCCGCTGACTACACAAGCCTTCTGGTACCTAATTATGTTTTGTACATGACTCCTATAATGTGCTTTTGATAGCGTGCACCACACTGTGCCTTGATCTTGGTACTAGAGCTCTAATTTGATATAGTACTCTCACTATCAACTAATATTGTCACTTAACAGCCTTCCAGCACTGAGCTTTTGATCTGCCACTTGATCCATTTTCTGCCCTGTCAAAACCCATTAACCAGTCACAGCCACTTACATGGGTGTCAGGATACATAGAGGGGCAGCGACAGTATCACTGAACACAGATCATGTGCCAGTGTAAACACTTGGACAAGACAGACATGGCATGACCAACACACAGTCATAATAAACAGCCGGCAGAGAGGGAAGCGCCACAGCACAGAGGGGAACTCAATCTTTTTTCTGCGTTGAGTGGTCTGCCGCCCGCCTGCTCAGTGCAATAATATTTTCACGGCTTCACAGAAATTGAGCCCACTGAGTTTATTTTCAGTTCTTCTCTTAAAGAGTCTTTTGGAGTTTCTTCATCTGGATTGACAAACTATTAAGAACAGGTTCAAGTATAACTGTACCTTACTTATCAAAGTTGTTTTTTGCTGGGCTAGCAGCATGGCTCCAGAGATGGCAACGTTGGTCAGGCGGCCCACCACTTTGGTCCAGACAGACATATCTCAACAACTATTGGATGAACTGCCAAGAAACTTCATGACATTCTCGACCCTTAGCAATTCTGCTGATCCCTTCCAATTATCAGGTTTTTATTATTGCTGTTTGACTATTTTTGATTGCATTAATACATTATACATTTTGAAATGTTTAAATAATGTAAAAATGAGCTGTATAAGTGCCACTGTGAATAAACGTGACAACCAAATGGTGCATTTTATGTCACTTTGTAAAATCAATTCCAGTAAAAGAATTCTGAGTGAGGTCTTTTCATGCTGGGCATTTATACCACATGAGCAGCAATCCTTTTTAGTGGGAGGAATATAATGACAGTGTACTTAATGAGGTACCTTTTCAGAGTAATGAGCAGCGATTTTTTAAAACTTTAATCAGGCAGTTAATTGTCTAGTCAACGTGAAGAGACACATGATGGAGTATCTTAATGACTCTGACGAGTACTTAGTGAAGCATTGAGTGTTATCATCAACAACACGGTTAGATATAACTAAAGTGAAAGGAACTCTCACTTCTTTCATTTTGGGAGTTATCTAATTTGATGTCATCCTTTGCTTCATTACACAAACAATGAACTACTTATTGCACATTAACACTGCAATGAATCGAATCTGATCAAGTTCCTCTGCGTCACACATATGGTTAAGTCTTCTTTTTGGGCACTGAGTTACTTCTGTTTGATCATACAGTGTAAACTGATGTCCAACCGCTTCCTCTACTGTCTTTCTCAGAACACAATGAGCCAGCATTAGCTCCATCCCTTCCTTCTGCCTCTTCAGTAATCTTATTCATACTTTTTTTTGACGTCACTCTTCTTGTGAAAAGACAGGCAGGATGGATAGATGGTCACGTCATCAACGAGTTGACGAGATATCTTTACCCTCCTGCAGGTACTTTTGCAGGCTTTCTTGTTGCATTTCTTTGTCGGTCAGTCTTTGAACATTACTTGGGTAATAGAGGGCAGAAAGGAAATTTGTGAATTGTACAATCAAAGATGTGTGCCTGAAATTATTAAGCCGACATAGAGGATAAAAGAGTAGTGCTCACTGATTACAATACCCTAGTACACTTGGTTAAACTTACACTGAGTTTCTCATCTGTTAATAACAGCTGGTAAAACCTGTTATGGTAACACCAACGAAGAATTCTTCTTTGCTGTCTTTCACCTTGTGTAGCTAATGTTGTGACAACATAGTGGCTAAAGCTTCCAACACATCTCAATTTGTCCGAAGACCCCTTCATTTTTCCTAACACCGAACACTTGTCAGCAGCAAGCTAATAATGGGATTACATGAGCAGAATCTGGTCTTTATATGTACAGACCCCCATCTGAGGGTTGTCCCTCCCCAACCTAGAAACATCATTAAAAATAATATAATGAGGTATACTTTAAATAAATGTGTAAGTAGTAAAATAAGACAAAGGCAAATAGTGCAAAAGTAATGTGTTTTAAGTCAAGAAACATTTTGAATCACCCTCCCTTGCCTCACAGTAGTTTAGTCCATCACCTGCACACACAAGTCTGGTGGAAGAGAACAAACATCAAATTGCTTTGGTAGGTTAGTTGTGGAACTCCAGTATGTAGGCGGGCAAGGCTATATTCACTTTAGACATTAGATTAAGAGACATTTTCTCTTTAATATAGATGAGTCATGACAAAAAAATAATTAATATCCGATGTATTTTTCCATCAGTAGCTTGTTTAATAATAAGTCACTCGCTACAACTAACACAGCGATAAGCCTATGTGTGAACTGATAATAGGCCAATATTGTGGATCTCCTTATGTGTTTGGTTTTTCTATAATATTATGTAAAGTGGTAGATCAGTGGGCTTACTTACTAAATACTATGTGGGGGATGCAAGATCATTTCATGATTATAAAATGACCATGTGGCAAAACTATATACCTAACTCATATTTAAACAACTATCACTTTGTGTTATTGGCCACATTAAATGACAGAGGATATTTGTGTTTTCACTTGCAAACTTACTTAAACAAAATGTGAATCCCAACACATCTCGTGTTTGCTACAGAGATTTTTTATTTACATTCCATTATAAATCGATCTTCGCTCTTCTACTCTGCAGACAATAATGGATCTTGTTTCATAAGAGAAAGGAAACAACAGAAAAGCAGCAACTCTGTAACTTGTCCAATATTTGTTCTATGAATGACTCAGTTGGTGTATGGTGTAATATGTGTTTGCCTATATGAATGTGCGTGCGTGTGTGTGCGTGAGTGTGTGTATGTGTGTGAGTTAAACCAGAAGGGTGCCGGTCAAAGCTATACATTAGCATTACCCACAAATCAATAGGCTTCTGTCTCCTGTTGTGAGGAGACTGAAGTACTGATATTACTGATAGTGGAGCCTCCCCTGGATACTGACCACTGTGGCATACAGCTCTGCGTGTGTGTGTGTAGAAAACCACACACACGCAGAGCTGTTACAAAGGGAGCTTCTCTGTCTAGTTGTTGGTTGATTGTATCTGTATTGATGTTCTAAACTCGTGCGATCCCCTCGGATGCATGTGGATATCACTAAATCAGGTCAGCCTGCATTACACCTGACTGCGAGTGAACATGGCAAAAAGCTATGGCTATATTTGTACCCTTGGCTGCATTATGTATGTACATATATGTGCTGTCACGTTTCTAAGTTTAACTGTGTGAGAAACAGATGAATCTCTGAGGCTTAAAAAAAGCAGTGGAACTGAAGGGGACAGCGCAGGAAACAAATTTTCCCTTCACGACTTTTGATGCAAATAATGCAAGGTCAATGCAGATCAAATCCATTTGGTCTCTGGAAATACTGTGTAATTAACGGCTGTAATTAGGGATGGCACAGATGACAGGTTGTAAGATGAAAGGGAAGAAGGCCAATGTGGGCGTATGGGGAGGAAAAGACGCCGAGAGAACCAGCAAAAAGAAAGAGTGAGAGCCAAAAAGAAAGACGAACATCTGAATAGTTCTAACATCTGCTAATTACAGTGGTGCATCATTTATGCTTCTTTTGTCTAAAAACTGCAGCAGTTAAATCTAAATCTCCATCTATATTTCATAGGATATGTATAATTCATGCATTTTCAACTAACAGAGGTACATTAGAAAACGTATTTAGGCATCTCCCCCTTGGGACCCTCTCACTCTCTCTCCCTCCCCCTCAGCTGATATTTGATGCCAGAGTCCCATCAATATATGCTAGGTGATGTGGGAAAGGTGACCCTAATGGAAAATCAAAATGATTCCACGCTCTGTGGAAAATCGTGCATCTGACCCCGTAATGCAGTTAGTTCTATCTGGTCTTGATGATTGATGGCTGGAGTAATGTGTGTATATTTTTTCCCTTTGATAATTTTATTAAAATAACTGAGTGATACAGAAAGGTGAAGAGAAATAAAGGGATTAAAATGCAAAAATAGAGAGAGAAAAAGAAAGGAAAATGAGCCATTACCTTTTCCTAGGCTCTGTCATCATCATAACCATTACGCTCACCATATCATGCATTTCTGTGCACCTGTTTCCTATAACAGCCCATTAAACTGAATTCAGATCTGTATTCATACATTTTGCATGGTTACATCACACTAACGCAAAGAAAGCTGATGTATGTATGCCATGACAGACAGAAGAAATTGCATTCCAAGTCGTTGTTTTGAAGAACAGCGTCACTCAGTCGATCATTTGGTCCACCAATTCAGTCCAGACTGAAATATCTCCACAACTATTGGACGGATCCCCATATTTTTCCTCTAGCACCACCAAGAGTTTGGCATTTGTGGTGAAACTGCCATAAAATTTGGTACACGCATTAAATGGATGAATTGTAATAACATTTGTGCTAATTTGCAACTAAGCATGTAAACATGTTAACAAGCCAAACTAAGATAGTAAGCGGCATTAGCATTTTGCTCAAATCAATGCTGTGCCTAAGCACAGCCTCGCAGACCTGCTAGTGTTGTTGCCTTAGGATCTTGGTCTACAGCAATGCTAGCTAGACTTTTTTGAAGAGTGCTTTTCGCATCAATGTCATAAAGTACTGTGATTATTTAACTGGATTAGCCAAAAGGGGTGTTCTTGTCTGTCTTGTATCTTTATCTATTAGCAGTTCCTCAACTGATTTTTCCATAAAAGGTGTTTGTGTAATTGCAGTCAACTGTCAATAAATATTCCCTTCATGAAGGTTATAATGGTACATTGAAGTGCTGATTCAACTGTATGATGACTTTGGAGGCTGCAGTTTGTGGTGCTATTATTGTGTTATACTAGCATGTATTATTTTGTATTTTTATCAATGAAGGTAAGCTAAATTATGGAGCCCCCCTGGTGACATTGATGAAAAATATAGCAATTTGTGGCCATGAATTATTATTTTAATGCCTCAAATTAATAATTCGTGGCCTCAAAATAATAATTTATGGCCACAAATTATTAAGGACATTAAATTATTTTGTGGCCACGAATTATTAATTTGAGGCCTCAAATTAATATATTTTTCATCAATGTCACCAGTGGGGCTCCGTACTAACTAACACAAACACCTCTCTGTATAATGCAATACAGTTCACTAGCATCACAAACTGCAGCCTTCAAAATTAACATACAGTTGAATCAACACCTCTCTAAAAAAGTTTCGACTGAACATTATAAAATATACCATCTTAGAGGATTTTATTCAAATTTATTCAAATATTCCGAGCAAAGGTTCTGAGATATCCTCTGAGTAAGTAAAGTAGAGCTCCCACCAGTTAGAAATACACTTAAGCAGCTTAATTTTTAATGTATTAAGTCTGGCAAACTATAGAAAGTCAGACATGAGCATGTACATGACTATGTTCATTATTCTACTCTACGTCAGTGCCTGCATCTGCAAAAAACACAATAGCAGGCTTCCCCAGCAGAATTACACAGTATTTACATTAGAGAACTGTAGAGGCCTGCTTACCAATACCAATGAAGCTATAAAGCAACACTGGAGTGATTAAATGCCTCTATCCAGTGAAAGCTTCTCCTTGTGAGGACAGCGCCTCAGTTTGTGTTTCGCTTGCAACATGTGGAGTGTGTATCCACGACGTGTGACACAAAGAGCGAGAGAGAAAAAAAGAAGACGTGAAAAACGCCCTATTTCTGTATCATGGCTGACTCACCAATTGTGCAAGCATTTAGCTGGGGAGCAAAAACTGTCACTGAGATCTCGAGAGAGTTTGTGCTCCACAAGGGGGGTTTGGGTTTTGTTCCATTATTCCTTGAAACAGTGTGATCACGCTCATTGTCTGATCTGCAAACCAGATTCTTTGTCACTGTTCAATTTCAGGACTGACACACACACACACACACACACACACACACACACACAGGCAGTGACAGTCTTAACAGATGGAGATGGAAATAAAAAAACATGACTGCATGCAAATGAGGCATGTTTGTGAAAATAAATGTATTTTTGTGACAAAAGCGAGAAAAAAAAGGGGATTAAAGTGCTATCATTTAAAGAGATTACGTATATTTATGTGTATGTGCAAAAATGTACAGTACACGTTTATGAAAATTTCAACGTTTATGAAAATTTCAGCGTTTTCTCAGCATGTCTGTGTGCAACCCTGTCTAATACATTTATAATCCACTTGCTTGCTTTGCCAAATGCGTGTTGGACAAAACACGATTGCTGCCTGGATCTTGTTCACTGGTAGCTTATGTGTAGTTATACACTATTAAAACATGTTGTCCAAGGTTAGCCAGTTAGTTTAGCTTAGCATAAAGACTGGAAACGGGGTCTTTGGAAAGTTACTACTCCCGGGCAAGAAACAATTTGACACATAACGCACCAGTTGTCATGCTAAACTAAGCTAGACAGTTGCTGGATTTAGCTTAATATTTAATGCACTGACGTGAGCAGTATCCATCTCATCATCTAACTTTGGGCAAGAAAGCAAATAAGTGCATTTCCCAAAAACTTTAAACAATTTCGTTATTTTGAGGGAAAGATTGTGTTTTGATTAAATTTCAGAGGAGTCAATCTGTTGATTTATCAAAGACGACAATCTTCAAATCTTAACCAAGTACTTATACGTTGGCAGTGAACATTTTGTAGATATGATCGATATAAAACTGGTTATGTTGATAAAAGACTTAATCTGGGCATTTTGTTTTGCTGCTGCAGATTAGTTGTATAGTTTTTAGCATACAGGGTTGTTGTGTGAGTAACGTGTATAATGTTTTGTAATAATATAGTAACTCAGACAGACATGCTGCTTCTTTCATAACTATGCACTGCCTGTCATAACTTTGAGTTGTTCTGATTAATATTAATAGAGAATCAATATTAATGCATTCTTTGCGCAACAAAGGGTATATTGCATCAAATCCACAGTCTGACACAAAACAGTCAATTCTGTGTCAAGTTAAAATTCAAATCCAAATCTCAGTCTGACAAATGGTTTGCCTCATAGACTTGATTATCATCAGTGGTTAGAGCACAGTCTAATCTGCTGCATTTGTTGTCATCATGCTCTGAAGACTGATTAGCTTAAAGTGGGAGAGAGAGACAAACGCAGAGGGAGAGAAAAAGACAGAAAGGGATCACAGACGGCAGAGATCGGCAGATGCAGAGGGAGAAAGCGCGACTGAGAGCATCTGTCTACTTTGCTCCCGGCGGAAGAATGTTTGTCACCACAAGCTGCTCATATAGGAGCCAATTACAGTTAATGGCAAAATGAAGCATATGCTTAGATTACATTGCTGTTTGATTCCTCTCTTAGAGGCAGAAGCAGGGGCGGAAATTAATTAATTTACAGCCGCCTGACCCATCCACACACTGCTCTGAAAGTATACCTGTAATACACAGGTCACATGGTACTCTCAAAAAACTACCCAGTAGATTGAGCCATGAAGCATGAAAATTAAGACTATTAGACCCTATAGGAATAAGTACATTGACTGAATTAATTAAACTAAACAGCTGAAAAGAATTCTGAGCATTCTTGTATTGGTAAAATCACACTTGTTGTTTATTAAAACAAATTAAATTGACCGGAACTAATCAGGTACTCAAGGTGGTTTTACTGCATACTGTATCAATTGCTCGTTTGGAGTACTAAACAATTAGTCTAATTAATTGATTGTTAGGCTGCATATAAATTTAACAACTGCCTATTAACCAATTTAAACAGCACTAATTCCCCATCAGATAGAGAGCCATTAGAAAATGAGCATGAGAGGCACTGCAAGACGACAACTGAGATGCACAACCAAAAGACAACAGATGCAAGAGATATGCAGGGAGTGACTTAAAATGTGAAGACCCTGGGTTGTTGCGTAGACATGCAGACAGAGAAATTATGTAAATATGAGACCTCTGGTGTTTTATGTGGTTTTACTGTCTCTTTTACATCTATAAAATCAAACTTTTGAAACTTTAAAAATGCCTGTTAAAACGTTGACAGAGGGTACTTCTTTTATTCTACGTTCCTGACATCCAAGATTATAGAATCAACTGTCAAAACGTACTGCATTCACAAGGTATTTTGTTGGGAAATTTATCACAGAAGACGAACACCAATAAAAAATGGATCTTGTGAAAACAATGATTTGAAGATGGAATAACCATGTCAATCACTTTTTCAAAAATTGTAGTTTGAACTCAATTCGGAATTTTAACGGATCATTACAGATTTATTTCCCCAAGTTCATACAGCGATTTGAATTTCATATAAAAAATAACAGTCTCAGCACCCATACAAAACACACTTGAATGGACCTGAAATTCCATCCACATCCCTTTAATTAGCCATGCTAATGGAAATGTCAGTCTGTATTAGATGGATTAGTATGAAAGCCCCACCATGAGGTTAACATGTTTGTACACACATTCATGTTCCCTTCAGGGTAAACTGTAATAACTTTTCTGACCATAGACAGGTTTCTTGTATACAAACACTATACTGGATGCGCACGCAGCCAGGGGGCAAAAGCCAGGGGGCCGGTCAGAAAACTGTAGTCAACCACTGTAATCAACGTAGATTACACATTTGTTCTTGTTGACTTAATACTAAACTCCCATTTCAGAGTTGGATCTGTTTGTTTGTGTTTCATTTTGCATATTAATAAGTACTGCCATTAGGCCTTAGTTCAGACACATGCTTGATTTTCTTTTATCTCTGACAGTGGCGTTAAAAAACGTTATAGCTATGCTTCATTAAAATCATACTCATTGTTGCTGTTATGAATATGCGATTAGTTTAAAAAGTCGGGAGAGACTTGCTTTGTTTTTTCTATTTCAGCCAGTGACGTTAAGGAATGTTATGTGTGGTAAAAATCATACTTGTTGCAGCTGTTATGAATAAGCAATCAGTGAAAATGTCGGGAGAGACCTGCTTTCCTTTTTAATATTTTTAAATAGCCTATATCCGTAGCGTATATGATACAGCATCCTCTGGTCTAAGAGGCTGCAGTGTTTTCAGTCTGGCTGATGGTTGAATCCTCAGGTTAATTATTGTTCCAGTAAAGTGGATTCATTTCTAAAATGCGCTGCTAAACAGGTTTCCCATCACTTGTAAGGTTGGGGTGCTGTGGTTGAAAGTAATTGTAACGGAACCGGTAACGTGACTATTTACTTTTAATACCCAGTAATCAGTAAAGTAATATTGACACTTTTTAAATGAGTAATAAGTAAAAAGTAAGCCATTACAATTTCTGAGTAATTTGTCCAACATTACAGTCAGATATGCTGTATAAACTGATGTGCGGGGAAGACAGAGTGCTGCTTCCTGCTTCATGCTCACACCCTTAAACTAAGATGGAAAATATACGTATCTGCTACACCAGGGCTGCCAACTTTTCAATTTAGTTTGGTATTGGAGATTGGCTCGTTTTAGGTCTTCATTGTCATTTCACACCGCAGAGGTCGGGGTCATCACTCTTTAATGTGCATGCCACAGTCACATGTATGTGTAGACGTAAAGCCAAGTCAATAATCATGGTCAGATCAGTGTGATCAGAATACAACCCCCAGACATGATAGCCTTAATTATTATATACTAACCTATATTATAGGTTAGTTCATAATAAGCAAGTGAAGGTTTTCTGTTAGCAATGGAGGAGCCACTTATTTAGGGGGGGTATGGCGGTCCTCCCCCAGCAAAATTTTAGCATTAAACACTTAGGGTGCTTTCACACCTGGATCGATTGGAGACGTTGTTCCGAAACAAAGGGGCGTTTCCCTTTTGACCCGGTTCGATTGGTTATATGTGAACACAACAATCGCACTCTGAATCGGAACAAAACAACCGAGCCGAGACCGCCTAGAA
>JAPMOB010200664.1:0-11049 GCA_029875015.1 Lepomis gibbosus
AAGGTGAAAGTCATCATAGCTTGCGTAGTATAGACCCAGCTCCCAACCCAACTTTGAGAATAGATTAACGGTGATATTTTATTTATCGCCCGATAAGAGTCTCACGTTAACGCAGCATGTTAACGGCCCACCACTAGATAAAATCTTTGTCAACAAATATGCATGAGTTAAATTAAGTAAAGACTTTTTTCAGGCCTTTTTCCTAATCCTAATTCCTAGTCCCAATTCGTGTATGATTAAAGTGAATAAACATTTATTGAATATTTATTGAACATTTATTATATTGTTATTGAGAAAAAAATATATCATGATAATTATTGTTATTGTTTTATTGTCCAGCCCTAGCACATCGGTTTTTGCATTGTGAGTCAGGGATAAAGACCACAATTTGACTTTAACCTAATGCTTTGAGCGTTTAAATTATAACCATAAAAACCATAGTCACACTTTTGTGCGTTGATTATGAACATTCTGTGATGAATGTAAGCAGGTACATTCAATACATTTCCTTATTATGTTGATTAAAAACATAATCCAGGTATCGTTGTATTTCCTGTAATGTATTTTGTAATGCCAATTAGATGTATATATAAATGTAATTTTTAGGGGAAAGTGTTGGGGTAGATTTAAAAAGGCTGTGGCTGGGTTTATCTGTACGCATGCTGGCATGTCTTTGTGCATGCAAGTATGGTTGTGTAACCAAGATTTTATTCTGTTTACTTTGTGGTTGTACTTGTTTTTCATGTTTGCAAAACAGCTTTTTTCTTAACCAAAATCAGCGCATTTGTTACTTAAAGGTTATCTGATGAATGAGATTGTGGTTGTTGTTGTGTATCCTTGGTGTGTTCTGTATCTGCTTGTTTCCACTAAAGTGTCCTAAAGTTATCAGTCACAGTGAGCAGATACCAATCTTCTCGCCAGTCTTATATACCTCTCTGACTGACTGGACTGCTGAGAAGGGTGTGTGTGTGTGTGTGTGTATCTAGATTCATGTGTGTGAGTTTGTATCAAGCAGAAGAGAAAAGGATAGAAGAGACACGCAAGACAGCTGAATGAGGCTGGAACAGCAACAAGGGAGAAACTGGATGGCAAATGAAGTGAGTGGAGGAGGCAGGTTAGTTGGCAGCAGAGGGAAAGTAAAAGGCCGGATGTCCATTAAAAGGAGAGGAAGAGTGCCAGAAATATAAACTACACAGTCTTAAGTGTTGGTTACAGGGGAGCAACAGTTAGAGGCTCCTCCTTGAAGGTTTATGTTCATCTTTCATCTGCAACCCATAGAGGACTTGGCCTTGACTACAGAATCAGACATTAGCTGTAACTGTCTTTTCAAGATGTACCCAAAAAAGTGTGCTATATTTGTAAATGTGCATGACTGTGTCCATTAAGCCTAGTTGCATGAATAGTAGGAGTAAGTGCTTTAATAGGGGAAGTAACGGGTCTAAAACAGAATAGGACAGAGGACCTTCCATTATTTATTGTGGGAGCCTGGGGACAGTGTGTGAAGCAATGTCTAGACGTTCCATACTATAAACGAGTGATTTGCCCAGATAACGGTGGAGGATTAACACCGGAAGACAGCTCAGATCAATTGCCTGTATAAAAGACGAAGCTGGGTGCGAATCTTTCTCTAGCAGTATGAAGTCAAGACATATCTTTCTCCCAAAGCGAGTCTTGGTGGCCCATGGCACCGATGTGAGTTTCTTGTTTAAATATCTTTGGGGCATTTTATGCCTTTTATTAGACGGAGAGGACAGGCAAATTGCGGTAAACAGAGATTGGATATGACATTCAGCAAACGTTGCAGATCAGAGTCGACACCTTAACCTCTAGGCAATTAATCCTTCGGTAAGCCATGCCCTGAATAAGCAGCTGGCCAATCACAGTGCAGTATAGCTCGCTTTAACTGAGGTCCAACACTTCGTGGTTTTCTAGCTTTTTTTTTTACTGTATATGTCCAAGATATGGTCAAACGTTCCTGGGTCACTTGTAATAGTTACAGTTGCTACCTAGAGAGGAAGAAAGGAGAAGTATGATTTATTCCCTTTCCAAAACCTAAAACAAATTCAGAAAATTGTCGGCTGTTGATTGTTCCTAATGTAATGTTAGCTAACGCTAGCTAACTTATTACTGAGTGTACCATTATATAACCCTACTGTTGGCTTTTTAATGATTGAAGTAGTGAATAGAGACCTAACCAGCTGTACAGGAACAGTGTTGATCCTTAATATCGTTGTCCTCTTTCTCAATAGTGAGGTAATGCAGTGGTTAATTTTTACTCTGTGATCGGTAAGCTTTAGCTTCTGTCTATTTTAACTTGTTGTTTTACATCAGTTTAAGTCAGTTTGACAGCCTGAGTAAAACTTCCAAATGTATAATGCAACTGCAAAAGTACCTGCTTCTTTCCCAAAAATTAGACAATATTTCTCCAGTGAGTGCAGTAATAGGCAGAGGCAGCACCGTGATAAAAGTCCGACAGTTTGCCAGACGTAGCAACAGTAACTAAGGGGCCGTGGCTTAGCAAAGGGTCAATTATGACCTTTGAGAGGCCAAAGAAAGAGAAAAGAGAAAAGGCTTCAAGAAATAGTTATCACGGGAGAAACTTTCCCAATAGAACTCATCTGAAAGTATTTTGTATCTTTTAAATTTTTTTCAATTTTTTTGTGTGTGTATTTGTATGTTTTATTTGAAAATAATGGAAAGAATATAGTGCCCTATACCTGAATGACATTGGCACTGTTGCTTTACCTGGTCCATGATTGTAAATTTTTATCTGTTGTCCACGTCTTCTAACGTAATACCAGTTGTGTTGTTATATCTGGGCAGTGCGTTTAAGTGAATTCTTTGTGGTGAAACATGGCTTATTTTGACCAGACAGGTATTACAAATCGCAAGCTTCACTCAACAGTGAAGGACTTTCACACTGACAACAGCTTGTGTATGTGTGTGGTGGGTGTATGTGTGTATGACAGTATAGTCACTGTAGCATGTGCGTAAATATAATTTGGCTCAGCGTCAGATATGTGAGACTTATCGGCCGGTCACCAGTCTTGGCAGATGAAGCCAAAAACTGTCAGATTCCGGTCACTTGCCGATCGATCAGTGCATCTCTACCTAAGACTTGTATCTTAATTTGCTTTTAACTTTTGATTGAACTTCGAATTGCTCCAAGAGACTTGGCAAGGGTAAGTTTAACTTCAGAGTTTTAGTGTCTTTAGAGTCTCATGGGTAACATTGGAGGTTCTATATCTGTTTTTCTAGGGTCTAGTCCGTCCTCAGATTGTATCCAGCGATCCCTAACTGTTTAATGATTACTGCGTTGTTTACCTGCAGGTTTTTTCACATTTGGTGCAGTGCAGCCGGTTTTCTCAAATCAGTGCTTTGCTGAGCAAATCTATTGTGATGAAAAGGTCTGTGAAGTTCTTACAAGCATTGTGTGACCCAGTATCTGAATATTTCCATCAGCTGGGAGACAGAGACGAGGTGCAAAAGTGAGAATGAGAGAATGGAAAAGGATAGAAAATAGGAAAAAGAGATGAAAAAGTGACAGAACAAGAGAAATAAATCAAAATGAGCATGAAAAAGAGGGAAGAATGTTATTGCACCTTGCTGCTTGCTTCATCTGAATCCACTTAAAGACAGTCACATATCTGAAAGAGAGAAAAAGACAGAAAAGCATAACTGGAGACTGAACTCTTGCAACAAAAGATCCAAACAACATGTTTTTGGCTGAAATTGACGCATACGTCTGAGGTAAAATTAATCTTTCAATGAGAAGTTGTGATAAACAAAGAGGAAGCCTTCGTTGTTATGCCTGCATAAGCCTCTACCTCCTGTGCCATACTCTGATTGCACCCAGGATGGGATCATTTAGACCGGGCTGCACATACCCTCGCCCCTTCTCCCATTCAACAGCCCTCCATTCCTCTCTGCCACTACAAAACCGACTTGCTCCCATGCTCCTCTGCTCTTTCCTTTTCTGCCCACATTAGGGGGGAAAAAGCAGCAAGGAGGAAAGGTCCATCCAAATGTCAAGTAGTTTGTGCTTCTGTGAAAAATGCATGTCGAGCCTCGTCTCTGCTGAACGCTGCCTTGGCATTGGTCTCGGTTATGTCTCTCGACAACTGAATCCGCTGTTCGCTAACACTCTCTGACTCACACTCTTTTTCGCTTTGCCTGTGATGGCAGAATCCCAGGCCCAGAAAACTTTCTGTATGAACTGGTAGTTGAAACACAGTGTTGTAGAAGTGTTCACATCATAGAAAAAAAGATGAAAAGGGTGGCAGTGGGAAACACTGAAAGAGAGGTCTGAAGGACAGCATTGAAAACTAAGACTAACATTCCCCAAATGTGTCTGCTTTTGCTTTAGGATTAAAGTTCCACTTTTTCAAAAAAGTATTAAAACTCCTAATCAAATTTTGAGACACTGACAGGAAGAATAATGGTTAATGGTTTCAAAAGGTTGTTAAATTGTTTGTTTTTTAAACAGACTTAGGAATGAAAATATAATTTACAGATGTATAGCAGCCAATATAAGGACACATCAATCTGCTCTGTGTTCATCAGTCAGTGTCAATAAAAGCTGTAATCTTTAGTTGGTTGACTAATTGATCTGTGGATCAGTTTAGAAATTTTTCAAAAAAAAAGATTCTGCTTCAAGTTTATAAAATATGATAAGGTGCTTTCCCACACACACACAGTTAAGCATACTCTAAAAAAATATTAATTAATCCATACATCAAGACAATTATATGCAGATTGATCGATCAGGAAAATAATGGTTAGCTGTAAAGTTAAAGCCACATCCAATATATGTTTAATGGAAATGCAAGTTATAACTTTTTAACTTTTCAAATTAAAGGCCTATACTTGTGTCAAATAAATTATATTTGTGTTCAATTTTACAATGTGTCATTTTCAAGCCATCGGAGTCCCTTCCTGCTTTTTATTATTTCATTTGTGAGGACTTTCGGAGAGGTTTGAAAAAATGCCAAATGAAAATGTGCCGTCATGCACTTGATGCATTTCCAATCATGAAGCAGAATTTATCATAATGATAAAAGTCACACACTTGTAATACTTTAATCAATTTGGCTACCCTAACATTCAAGTGTCAAGATGACTGATTAGGATACTGGTCAGCAGTTTCAGGTAGTTCTTTCCTGACACCTTTGCCAGCGATGCACTCACTGGTTTCTTTTTCATTTAGTGTTCAGTAGCCTCCTCCTGTGGTGCATTGTTTTGCCTGCACAACATTATGCTCCTTTCAAGTCTAATGTCAAGCCATTTTTCTTTCACTTCTTCTACACTGTCATTTGTTGCCAGATTTGTATCCTTGAGCACAGCAGAAACCCAAGTTCTTTGGCTGCAAAATAACATGTCAGGATTTCAAGAAATTCTTGTTTTTCTGATTTTCTTGTGATGTTTTTGTTTCTGTGAATTCTGCTTTGGTTTATATAATGTTAGTCTGGATCACTTATGTAAATGCAGAATGCAGAATGCTCTTTGAAATCACTTCCAATTTTGCAATAATTAAGCTCTTTCAACTTAATATAACACCTCGTGTTTTTTTGTGTTTTTGTTTGAACATACTGTATGATAAATGCAGGCACTGCTGCCATATGTTATTATTTCATGTGAACCTGTCCTTTAATCAGAAGTGCTTTGGCCTTGTCTTTCTGAAGAGATTTCTGAGCTCTTTTATCTAAAGCCTTGATGATGTCATGTTCATCAGACCGTCACGTAACAGTTATGAAAACATGGCTTGTTTGATCAACACTATAGGGAGCGAGTGAACCCATACACACAAGCTATCTGCTTCTGCTTCTGCTGTTTATAATGTTTGCTCGCATGGAAAGAAACTGTCTACAGAAGAGTAATTGTGATATTAGTTTAACAAGCACTTTTGGCTTTCATCCATTTTAACTTCAGTATCTGAAGGATAGAAAAGTTATGGGCTAATGGAGAGGAAAACAGTCTATGGAGACTTCATAAAAACAAACTTTTTTTTCAGCCCTTCCCAATAAACGGATTATTATTTTGTTGATCTTCGAACAGAATACTATATCAAGCACATTGTTTTAGTTCCATAATATACATGGCACTGTGGCTGTTTGCTCCACCCAGGAATATAGGCTTTGCTGAATGTGACCATTTGAAGATTGACTGTTTTTATTAAGGAACACCTCCACAGTCAAAAACAATCCAATACAACAACCTACAATAAACTCTGACTTTATGAAGCTTGTGATGAGAGACCGAGTTTATTGACACAGTTTCAGAGATGTGTTCAGACCCCTCTGTGGCTGGGCGAAGCCTGTAGCAGCGTTGTACTGCACTGTGAAAGGTGTTTTTCAGATTTAGTCCATCTAACGTAGCATTTAAAGTAGCATGTAGTCCTAACAGGGACAGTGCTAATGAACCAAACAAACACAGATAAAAGCGTCTATAACAGTATATAACTTAAAAGTTTATAACAGAGCTCAAACAATTTACTGATTAGTCATTTAATAATCAGACAAACCAGCAATTTGAAGACCTAACTTTAGGTTCTGGGAAATGATGATTATTATTTTTTCCCCCACATTTTAGGGACTAAATGATTGAATAATCAAAAACATAATCAATAGATTAATTCATAATGGAAAAAATGGTTGGTTTCAGCCCTATAATAAAGTATAGCTACTCGACTGTCTTTCTAACACCTAACATGTGCTTGGCCAAACAAGAATGTATTTTTGTGCAGAATGAGGACTGATCTGTTACCTTGGAAACGCATTAAGAAGTGATCACTTCAAAGTTGCTTTTTTGATCATTTAATTTTAAATTTCACTACATGTTTTATCTACCCACAGACAGCCAGAGTATTATAGATCGGTTCCACAGTGATCAACTACCCTGCACTGTGCTGGAGGTGGCCAGTGACAGGCTAATATTGGATTTGTAATAACAGCTCAATATTGACCTAAACCCTTAGAGCAAACTATCATCGATCATCAAGCTCATCAGCCATTTGAGTAATTACTGTGTTGTGATATTTATCATGTAATCTAAACTAAGACATGGAAGAGCTCCATTAACCTGTCATGATGAATCGCATTGGGTGTATCTCATAAATCAGGATTGGTAGTAAATAGCAGTCAGTGCCTCAAAAATTAAAATGTTATTTAAATAGTCACAAATAGTGGCGTTAATGAGGATTGTTTCCTCATAATTATTTGCAGTTTGGATGCAGCATGGCAGAAGGATGTACTTTGTTGCAGTGAAACTAATCATAACACTGGATGCCAGTCCTTTACAATGAAAAAAGATGTTTCTTCTTCTGGTGACTTTTACTTTTCTGACCAACAACCCCAATCCTGACGATGATGAGACTGTTGCAGTATCAGCGACACAGTCAAGTTATATCACGCTGAGGCCGAGGGGTGAATCAACAGCCCACCAGGTAAATTATTCAGGTGATGAGATGTAGACCTTCAGCTTTGAGACCTGGCCAAGGCTAACATTCATTTACACCTGCCAGGGTCTATTCAGCTGTGCAGCACTCTCACAAGCTGCTCCCTGCCTCTTTTTACTGCCTTTTTTCCTGGGGTATGAGCTTATTAAATTGTTATTTTTTTGCTTTCTAACCCTCTGATCCTTCAAATTACCCCCATGTTGTTCTCAAGAACTGTATTGTAGAAACTGCCAGTCTTTCCCCTGTGTTTTTCTCTGTAAATTGGGCTTAGACTGCTACGTGATGGATGCTCCACATGTATAAGCGAATAAGAGCATGTTTTCTGTTTTACCTTCTTGTTATATCTATTACTACCTTGTTCATACAGTAGAGATTAAAATAAACAGCTATACTAGACAGAATTGCAGGTTTTCAGTTAAGCAATCCAATATAATGCTTTCTCCTTGCCATGGTGATTTTTACTCAATGTGATTTTTACTCAATGACCACTTGTAACGCGTAACCATTTTAATTTTCAAGAACTTCTAATGGCTTGATTTTTTAAAAAAGTATTTAAATTGAACTTCCATTTACACTGAAGTTAAAGCTCAGCAGGAAATTGGAATAGTTTTTGTGGTATGTCTACATTTGTCCTATTTCTGGCGACAAAATCAACGCTGAAAAGAAGAAAGCTTCTAAAGGTTTACTACTTTCCTTTGATGGAAAGATGGAAACCATCTTATTCACTTATTCACACAAGTTTAGAAAATTCACTATAATTAAGGTCTGTCTGAAGGTGCAGTAGGGAGCCGAATCAATGACTAGTTGATTTAAAAGCCCTGTAGAACAACATTTTATATAACATTTCCGAAAAGATATGCAGAAGTTACAGTTAATGTTAGCCATTGTATCATTAAAAAAGTAAGCTGACAATTTATGGTTAACGGTTGTGTTTAACTGGGAGATATGTTTTTTCAAGGTCATAAAGATGCAGCTAGAGCTTACTGCAATGGACATAGTGGGAATTTTCTTGGCAGTACAAATGATGGTTGCTTTTCAGGCTTATTATTGCATATTATCTCAGAGCCATGGAATATATACCCATTTTAAAATTGCTGGCAAGTACCCAATAAAATTGCATTACAGAGGCATCTCAAACTTAGTCCAAAGTTCAAAAACCCATTAGTTACACTACAGGTAACCATAGCAACAATTCTTAGGTTTTATACGATTAGAGTTTACAAACTTAATTGAAATGATTGATTTAAAAATTTCCCCCCTTTGGTTAGTGGACATGATAAGACATTGTGTAAAGCAAGTGTTTACCTGAAACCGTTCAAATGAATAACCTTGTTACTGCGCATCAAAAGCCAAATAGACCAATTGGCTGATCTTTTAAAAGACCTACTCATTCTCATCTTGTAGCTGTTTCCAAAGTAATTTTCACTACACATGAATCATTAAGGTTTCCCATGAACTGTGATTACTAGAAGTCAGAAAGAAAAGAAATCCATCGTAGGTGTGAAAAGCAAACTGTCCTTCAAATTTGTATAGTCTTTCATTTTCTGTTATTTGATGCAGTCCTCTTTCACTGAATCAAAATTTTACTTTGTGTTTTTTACCATACTCTTTATCCCCCCGTCTTCTCCCTGACATATATTCCTGCAGGGATTGTGGGAAGCTCAGATTGATCTACAGCTCTTGCTGTGTGGTCAGCCCCATAGGAAATGTTTGTTTAATGGTTTCTTTACGAGCGCTGTCAAAGCAGATGAGGATCCAGCGCTCTGGGCGGCCAGTATGAGCACTGTGTCGACAAGCCCCAGCAGGAAACGCTAAGCTCCCTTTTAACCCCTGCCGTTTTGTCACTTGCATTTGGTCCCTTCATTAATTCAACATGACTGTGTGTTTTTCTTATAGTGAGTCATGAGCTTCGAGTGGGCAAATTATGTAGCACTTGATTTAAGCATGGCTGTAACCCATGAAATATGCATATGAGGGTATTTAGACCATGGCTTATGTATGAGTGTTATGTTTGCAACTGCTTCTATGAATGATTTAAATGTAAAGCTGATTTCACCTTTCACAAACATGTTTGGGTTTATTTTTTCTCGTCTGTGTCATCTATCTTTCCTTCCTCCTTGATCTTTCACTCCTGGGTGTTTATATCTCGACCGTCTTTTTCTTTCCCCTCACATCGCCATGTTCAGACTCAGAAATCTTCAACGCCTGACTAGTTGCTCGCCGCGCTGAATCATTTTCTGCTGTAAAAAGGGTAAAAGCAAGACATAAAAATACTTACAGCAAACCAATGTTTTCCCCTGTTATCCTCCTATCTCTGTTTCTCACCCACTATGCATCTTTCTAAGTCTTCGTCTTTTCCTAATATTCTCTCCTTATATTTTTTGTCTTCGTCTTGATTCCTTCCTCCTGTTTTCTTTCCTTTTCCTATCTATTCGAAGTCAATGGTAATATTTCAGTGTAGTTTTGCTTTAGCCATGTCTGTCACTCCACATCAAAGCCTTGCTTGTTCCACAGCTCTCTCTCTTCTTCATGGTTGATTACTCTACCCTCTCTTGTTGACAGAGAGATGTTGTTTAGTGTGCGTATGTGCATACATAGTTAAAGGGACTTCTCTGTCTTCATTTGCATTCCCCGAAGGACCGGTCCCCCCAGTCTCTCGAGATGCTGCACTTCCATAGCTGATAGTGGACTTGCCTCGGAGTATGCACGCAAAATTGCAATCAGACAACACTGCTATTTATGACAATGCTGCTTTCAGAGGCCCAAGTTGCTCATTTGGTTGAGTGTCATAGAGAAAAATGTGTGCTTGTGTAGTCAGGAAGTTTTGAAGCTTTCATCATCTTTCCCCGAGCTCATTCACAACAAACTAAAATGAAAGAAAAGAGTGTTTGGTAAAGAAGATGCAGCTTGGGTAAAAGTGGGCTGAGTAGCATTTGTGCTTTGTTGATGTTGTCCTCCCAGCATAATTCATGCTTTGTGAAATCTAGGACATAATCTTCCACTCTTTTCTGCCTCAGCAGTCCACATAGCGGTGTATTTACAGAGTTGCAAAGAAGGAGTTACAATAGCACGCTGCTTGTCTGTCTCCGTCCAAGTTAGGAGGAGAGCATCACCTCTGTAGTCAGGTCTCAGCACTTTCTCATGGCAAAAATAAATCTTCAAAGTGTTTTTATTTCCATGTCAGAAACTAAGCTGGCCTGTCTTCTTGCAGCAGGGTTGAAAATCATAGAATAAGTCAGATCACTCCAGTAGATGATCAAAAAGTGAACTTGCACACAACTTTTTATGGCTTACAATGCAACACAACAACAAGCGGAATTTCCTGCCGATGAAACACACATTTCAATTCACATCCCGTATGACACAAGACCGGAAGGGGAGGCACAATGAATTACACATTGAAAGACTGATGACATATATTTTCAATAGAACCACAAATTTAAATTCATCTTAAGGGACCAGATCATGTGTATTTGGTATTTTGTGTACGTTTAAACCCTCCCCCCTTTGCATTTTCCCACTAGAAGAAACCAATCTTCATTTGACATTTTCATCCTGTGCCTTTGTGATTGGTTTATATATATATATATATATAT
>JAPMOB010200672.1:0-10435 GCA_029875015.1 Lepomis gibbosus
CCGCAGATGAGAACAAAGACCAACTTCTATTCTGTTCTATTCTAAAGATATTTTAAAAGGTTAAATTATGTTACTACGAAACAAAGCTGGATTACTGAAGGTTTAAGGTCAGTGTGATCGTGGTTCTTTGATAAAAATCTCCTGCCATTTGATCCTGTGCGAACTGTCTAACCCAAAGTTGTGAATGCCAAGAAACGTATAACATTACAGATGCTAATCCCTGTTGCCTTTCAATAAATGAAAATTCAACAACAGTTACAATAAGATGTTTCCCCTTTAATGCAGTATTGTCTCAAAATCAAAGTTTCCATTCCAGGTCTTTAAATCACATTCACATTAAACTTTTCTGTGCATAATATTTGTGACAAATCTTTTGTTTGCTTTGATAAAAAATTCTCCGGATGCATTCATGTGACATTACATTGTGTTCAGCAAACAATAAATCTGTCCAAATCTGAAAGTCATTTAGTGGACGCTTGTGTCCAGGTTGTTGCATTGTTGTGCTTGGGCACATACATTTCATGTGTGCTGTCGTGCTTTACCCCTAAAAGGAGCGTTCACAGCTAAGCACAGACCCAAGCATCAAGCAAAAGGTTTCAACAAGTGAAGGAAGGTGGTGTTTCAGGAGGACACGGAGCTCAAAATATTATATAAATGAGTTTAAGTTAAATTGTTGTTATTTGGATTGTAATTTCTTATGCTCTGGTACATGAGACTTGGTTTTATAAAACAGCATGGCATAAAAAGAACAAGTTCCTGGAGTTCATCAGTCATAAATTTAACAATGAAGAAAGCAGAGCAGTAAAAATGCACTTTTCCACATTATAAATGATCATATTCTGAAATTGCATTAATTAAATTCATCAAACAAGGTTGAAGATATTTTTTTCACAAAGCGATTGGCCTAAAAATCTGTATAATATAATGTGACATCAAAAAAGGTTCCCACCTGAATACCAACACATATTTTTTAAATTTGGCACATCATATTTCACGTTCATCAACCACCAATACACACTTGCACACACACACACACACACACAGGTTTGAAGTGGTTGGAGTCCTTATTATACAAACAAGGCTGAAAATTCATGATGGCTGAATTGGTGCATCAGAGTTTATGGTATTGCAGATGAGACCTTGTAATGGAGCAGGTGACGGGACACTAATGTTGTGAAGCACAAGTCTGAGTCGCATGGAAAAACTGAAAAGGACATATGTTTTTACTCCTACAGTTGGAATAACACATTTTTATTGTCTTACCAAAGCCTGCAAAACATTTTTCTGCTCATTACTTGTTTTCCCTCCCAAAATGTTATAAAAACCCAAATTCATAAATGATGTCTATGTTTATTAATAGACATTTACTGTATGTATGTATGTATGTATGTGTATATATATACACATACTTAAATAAGTAAATATTTTTGAAGATCCAGTCTGTTTTTATCTAAAGTTAAAGTTAACTTCTAAACTGTCCTCATTTTGTGCTGTCTCACTGAAAACCTCATTCCAAAATGCAACTCTTCATCCATAATTGACAAATACACTGGTTTTACCACATCATGATTTAAAATGCATTACCTCTAACATCTGTATTTCATACTAGGACACCATCCAAGCAACCTTCACATCCTTAAACATGTGGCACATTGTCATTGATACAAATATACTGTACATACATTTCTCATTGGGGTTTATACACGTTTTTCCCCCCATGCCCTTTATACATTGTTAAAAAATATAAAATATAAAGAGACATTTTACAGGTTGGTTCTGGTTAAAAACACATATTCAATTTTTCTCTTCAGCGCTATTTACAATTCTCTGTATGGTTACTAGATGTCATTCAGCTGTCAGCACAGGAGTGAGTGGGCGTCTCTTTTTAAAAAGAACAGTTACTGCTTATGGGCAAAAAATAATTATCTGAAATGTGAATGTAAACTGCTAATTTCAGCCATTTTTCTTTGAATTTCTATCTTCAGATCCAAAATGTAGATGTTGGTAGTTGACAATATATAGTTGAGAGACATGCAACAAAGGGCCGTGGCCGGATTTGAATCAGAGATGTAGCAGAAAAATTTAGCTTGTTTAGGCATTAACCCCATAACCAGGAAGAAATATTTATATTATACTTATATGCATTTTTTAAACCAGTAAAAGCAGTTTTCCTGATAGAGTGCAACATCTCTTGATCGACAGACACTGTTACAGGCATTTTTCACAAGTTTTATAGACCAACCCATTGATATGCGAAAATCAGCAGATCCATAACGAAAATAATTATTAATTGCAGCCCTAGGTAAGTAATTTTAATTACTTGCAGACGGTGAACAAAACAATCATATTGTACAGGGAAATGTAATTGGTGGTCGATTTTACCCAATTGCAGAGCAGTCAACCTTAGATATTTTGATTTATGGTTAAATATACAAATGATTTGAACATAATGCACTTTTTTTAAATTACCAGATTTGAATTAACTCAATTGACCCTCGCAACACGGCAAATATGCACTTGACACCATGAAATACCTTCACTTGGACAACATGGGAAACAGTAGTCGCTCATAAAAAGTTATGTGGCTTTAAATGGACAACAACACCGTTTTTTTGGATCAGTCAAGGTTAGCTGGATCGTAACTCCGGAGGCATTGGCTGAAGTTTAACTATGAACAAGGAAGTGCCATGTCAGGGGATATCGAGCACAGCCTCATGACTCAGATCTAGTGTACAGAGGTATCAACTCACTGACAGCTGGTTCAGTCCTGTGAGAAAGTGTATCTTTGACCGTTCAGGGCCACAAGCCATTCCTGTCATGGCCCTTTCCATTTGCTTTTGTTGTTTATATTAATTGTTGCAAATTTTTCACTTATTTCCAGTCATTTGTTTTCAATTAACCTAACTAGAATGTTAATATTTACTGATTAGACAGTTTAAAGAAATTCCACTTTATATTAAAATGCAACAGGAATTCTCTAAAACACATCAATGCTTGAGTAACTTCCCATGAAGTTCCATGAAGAATGTGATATATGTGGTTATCATCATGGGCTGAAGACATTATTAAGTCTGGAAACATTCCCCACATGAATGTCCTTTGGGGTTAATTAATCTTTTATTGACTAGAAAGCATTTCCATTTTTGCTAAAAGAAAATAAAAATGACTGACAAACAACCCAAATGCAACATTCATACAAAGTTTCTGTAAGGCATTCCTTCACCAGGTCGTTCACACCAGCAGACTCTGCTGCAGCTTCCATTTCCCAAGCTCCAGCTCATCAGTCTGTTGTTTCCCAGCAAAAGAAAAGTGTTCTTGAGATAGCTACACGCACAGTTTTTCTGTCAGAGACTTCTCTGGCTCTGTCACACGAGTCTTTAACACAGTTCTGGCCATGGCTTTGGTATGTCCAGCAGCTAAGACTAGAAATTATACATACAGGAGAGCCATAACTCTGAAAGACCCTTAGATTCATGCAAGACTGTACAGACTTTCGGTGACCGGTCCACGCACGACAGGACAGGACAGGACAGGACAGGACATGGGGTTTAGGTGCAGTCCTATCTGCAGGAGGTGCCCAAGACGCTGCCCGTCGAGGGGGTGGTGGCGGTAGCGCTGTAATGGGGGTAGTTGTCGTTTGTTGGTGGGCCCGGGAGGATGGAATTTCCGTTAGTTGGGGAGCAGCTGAGCTGCAGCCGCCGCAGGTACTCGGCATGGACGGGTTTGTGGCTCTGCAGCACTTTGATGGCCTCGTCCACGGTGAACCACTCCCGCTTTCGGCCTGCAGAGGGAGGCAAAGTACAATGTATGAGTTCATAAGAAGCTTTCATGTCTTCCTTGTATCCCCGAATATAGTGCATCTAAAGAGCAGTAACATACATATACTACTTTTCACATCAATGATGTGTTTTTATAAAGAAGACCCTTATTTAAGCCAGCTTTTTCCACAGGTGGAACATTATATTGCATCAAAGCTATTCCTTGTAATATAAATGCAATAAAGAAAGTCATAAACTTTAACATCTACAGCATGTTATTCTGTCTTAACTATAGGAGGAGATGTTTCACTTTAATAAAGGAAATTGGGTATATAAATTAGAATGTGACTAAATGTCAAACATTTTGGAGTAAGCCACCACAACAGGCAGTGTCTATTTAATTTAATCCTCAGCTAATTTGTTTGCCTGGTTAGCAAGATCAGTTGAAGCAAGGTAAAGGTAGAAACTGCATTTGAGGATCACCCACACACACACACATACATGCATAATATATCTACAGATGTCACTGTATATATAACCAACTGTGTATGTGTCGTAATACTTTGCATACTAAATGCACAGATGCTGTTCAGACTGCACATACAATTTTACATTTGCACTGTCTATTCTCCAACCCTGTCCACTTCTCTTCTACGCGTTTTTAATATATTCACATATAATGCATAACATTTGTATATTATAACCCAACTGTAAATATTATAAGATAAATCATAACTGCACTTCTGTATATAACACTATATTTCTGCACTTCTGGTTAGATCCTTACTGCATTTCATCAGGTCTGTACTGCATAATGGCAATAAAGTTGGATCTGATCTAATATATAAATGTGCATTCATATACAAAAATAGAATAGAGAGCTCTAACAGCTTTCAGAAAAAAAAGCAAATAGTGAATGTAGCAGATGTAGTAACAGGTAACACTTAGTGGATGTTCTGCACTGAGCACCCAAGAAAGTAAGGTTAGATACTCGCGTCTGGGATACTGACAGCTGTTATGTGCTGGAGCTCAGACCCACTGCAGCTACGATCAGTGGCCTAGATTTATAGGCACCTGTTGTCACTGCATACCACAATGCCCATTAAGTCTACATACAGTGTACTGGCTTTCACATAAATAAAAAGATGCAGTGTATTGTCAAAGGTGAGCTAGTCGTCAGCAGAGCAAGAAGAAGGACACACACACACACACACACACACACACACACACACACACACAGACGATCTGCAAACATTCATGAGATTGGAAACGGAAACTGTACCTATGTTGACAGAGTCTTCCCAGGCCTCCAGTGTTTCTGTGACCGTCAACACATAAACGTACGTCCGGTGCTTTCGATCCTGGTTTTGCTTTAGGGATCAGAAGGTAAAGAAACTGAATAATCAGTGATACAAAACCATAACTACACACAAATGCAACAAGAAGTGTGGCAGGATAGTATTCACGCCTGCAAAAATTCAAGCACTAAAAGTAGCATCTTTAGCCATTTTCTGTTTATCTGTCTAATTTATGTCTTTTCCTTGTCAACACTATTCTAAACCAAAATACTTGTAGCGCAAAAGTGGTTTTAAAAAAAAGTACATTTGTGCATCTTATACACTTGTAATTGCACTTTGTTATGCATATGTACACTAAACTGTCTGAAGACGATGAAGACGTAAAAGCTTACCTCAAATACACCAAGCAGACGTCCTAGCTTGCCCTTCACGCCAGCCTTTGGAAATCAAATGAAGGAGAAAAAAAATGTTAGAAAAAGTGTTTTTGTCCCCCACAGCCTGTAGAACAAACAGACAACAGGGGACACTGCTTTTGTGAGATTGTTTAAAAGTTTTGAGTAGCTGTGGCCTTTGAATAGAGGGTGAAAACATTTGAAAAGCAGTTTGCAAACCACAGACTATATTCTGTGTCAAAAACAATGGGCATTGTGTATTTTATTTCAATATTTTAAAAAACCTCAGGTCCGCCTCTATGTACTGAACTCTACTGTGACCTCCCAGGCTTTGTTTCAATATGGAAATGCTTGACGAACAATTACCCAAACACTAAAACGTTCAGATCTGAACTACAGAATAAAATCCTGGTGCCCAGAATGAGATATTTTTAGAGTTCATTTTTGTCCTCTGTAGCCTCACAGCTTCTTAGTTTTTTGTAAAAACTGTCAACCAAACTACAATAGTTATTTCTCTTAAAAGGTGTAATGACTTCTATTTGAAACTGTACTGTTTAAGACTGGTTGTATGAAATAGCAATCATTTGTATTGTTCCGTCACCTAGAAATAAAAAACCTGGCATGGACAAGTAAAAAGTGTTCCCGAAATGCAATTATGTCCCTTTCATAACACTTGAACAGTTGCTTTATTGATTCAGATGTACTTCACAGGAATCAAATTACTGTCAAGACACATGACATATGTCCTTTCCCCTTCTTCAGTCCCCTGCTCCGCATACTTCACAAGTGTCACTCTGTCTCACTGATGTGTCTGGGGTCTGTGAATGCACAGGAATCCAGCGAGGAGCCAAGTTTAGACCGCTGACGTGGCTGAGAACACAAGGTTCTCAACCAGAGGGACCTCTGGAATACCAGCGGACCCTTAGGTCACCCAGCCACTGACACCGTTGCCCTTCAAAAATCCCTGAGCATGCACAATGCAGCAAACTATTCAAACCATGCAACTCCAGCTCCAGCTCCGGTCACTCTGGCATGTTTCTTACTGCATGGACTAATGGAGCAACTGCAATGTGTGAGAGTGTCTTGTGACCCCAGAGATTCACAGGTGACACAGAATTTGCAAAGTCATGCTCAGTATAAAATTTATAAAAAAAAATAAAAAAATAATAAAATATATATATATATATATATCATTCAGTGCACTAAAATTACAAAAGTGATGATTATGTGGCACATAGACAGTTGCAGGGATAGACGACTTTTTTATAGCAGCAGCAATAACAGCACAAAGACATTTCCAGAGAGCAAATGTTTACATGCTGCTATAAATACCTGTTATATAATGACAAGGTAGACCTTTGGATGTAGATTACAATCAAACAAAGTTTTTTTGCTTTTTTTTACTATCAAAATAAAATGTGAGGCTATTTTTTGGCTGGAAACTGCGCTGTTCAACAACCTATGAAGACCTTTGCATTCTCATCATGAGCTCATTTTACGGTCGCACAAAAATTACCTCACTTTTGGAGTCGGTTCGGTTCATGTGATATTAACACAAAACAAATTCTTCAATTTATTTACCTCCTCAAACACTTCTCGCACTGCAGCACCACATGGCTCCTCTTCCGGCTCCATCCCACCTCCGGGGACGATCCACTGGTCCGGATGCCGACTGCTGCTGACCAGTAGAACCTAGAAAAAAAACACACGTTTAAGAATTGTATTACATCTGAGTTCATTGGTTTTAGTGTGAAATAAGGAATGTGTGTCTTCATGTGCTCCTTTAGACGCACATAAGACGCAGTTAAGTTGTGGGTTAGCAAACTGTCATTTCAACTGCTGCTGCAAAGCAAACATGCAGAGAGGACGAGACGGTCGCAGATCCAGCACACCAGCTCCAGACAGCGATGCTCACAACGCTCCTGCTACTACAGTTAGGGCTGGGCAATAAAACAATAACAATAATTAATACAATATATTCTTCCTCTATATAAATATAACAAATGTTCAATAGATGTTTAGTTCATTTGAATCGCAAAAAAATCAGAACTTAACCATTTTGTTTGTTCAACTTTCACTCAGGAGCAACAATCAGCCTTTAAACTTGAAAGAAACAAGGATTTGACATTTATCGTTATCGATATGATATGAAATCTTTTATCATGATTACATTTTTGGGCCATATGACCCAACCCTAACTATAGCTAACATTTCAACAACAGCATGTCTTGGCAAACTAGAAAGTAAACTGAATGTCCATGGAGAGTCATTGAGCATTACAAATCACGGGGGGAGCTACTAGAATAGTGTTGTGTTTGTGGCGGGGTAGGGCCCACTTTGCTTGTTTCCCATTTACAGAGCCAGGGGGGTGCAAAAACACCAGATTATTTTCAGGACACACACAGAACAGACAGCTAGCGGACAGTAAGGAGATATTCGCTGAACCAAAAGACATGTATTGGATTAGACTCTTATAACCCTTAACAGGAGACCTGACCTTTTACCCATTTGACTCAGATCTCAGGGTCAGATGAGTGATGATTGGTGCCTTCTCTGCTCTTTATTATTTCACTGTTGCTTATGGGATCCTAAATGTACCACAGCCCTTATAGCTTTAAATATTTAGTCCTGACATTATATTTCATATAAAATGGTCTTCTGAGTGACGGAAATGCATTGAATTAATGGAATATACATAAAAATGAGAATGATCCACACTCACAAATGGTAATTTACACCATTTAAATGCCAATTGACAATTCCAATTGTTATAAAAATCACAAATTAATGTTATCAGACTCTTAACTGGACCAAACTGAGTTATCCTTATGTTTTTGGGGACCTTAGCATGTACCTTTTATATCTATCTCCTCTTTATAACTGTTTTGGTTTCTTATTTCCCAGATGCTATATCTGGATCCGACTGCCTTGCAAATACCATTTTCCAGCACACAGTGATGAAGTGGTTCCAACACAACATGACCCCAGCAAACAATGCATGTAAACCAAGCATGAGCCACTCAAATGCTGTCAGCGCTCCACCGACGGGCCTGCGGGGCTTGAATTACACTACAGTTGCAGTGTACGCTGATACGCGCAGATCGGATGTGCCTGTGTCTGCAGTTTCTTGCGGCACAGCAATCACAACAGACACAGGCACACCTGCTGTGAACATTATCACATTTGCATGGAGCAATTCAGTCATTAGTAAAACAGCCGGTGACAGGACGCAAGTCTTAATAATATCAGCAGCCAATACATGAAAAGCCAATGAAAGTCTTGTCAGTGGTTTGTTTATTTGGGATTCAAATGCATTTTAGGAATCCTATGCCACTTATTTGTCAGTGAAGATATTATTCTACAATACAGATGAATCAGTGACTGTAAATATACATATTAAAGAGAGAAACGTGCGTAAAGCACCTTTTGCAGCATATGCTGACATCCACGTCTGCCACCCATCTGATTACCATATCCAGTAATCTGCCAGAGGAGTCAGTCTGTCACTTAATCCTAACTCATCTTTCACATAGCTTCCCTTATGTTCTCTAATGGGATTGTGGCTGCAACTACCACAGGTTTTTCCGAGGATCTTCTACGAGCCAGGGCCAAACCGCTTGGACGGCACATGCTTGGGGCCTTGACAAGTGAGCGCTGTTGGCTGCTATCTGCTTCACGTGCCGTGTTCACCCAGCTCGTCCAGCTGCTTATTCCCAGACGATATAGGTTAGAATGAAAGGGCAGTAGGGAAGAAGGAGTACTTACTCTGCTCTGTACGAATGTCAGACATGACGGTGTGCATTAAGTGAGTGCACGCTCTGAATATTTTCTGGAGATTAAAAAAAAACAGGTGTTTATCATATAATCTAACAGGTGCTTGTCATATATAGTGTGCAGTAAGTGACGCCTGTTGAAGAACAGTGCATTTACACTTAAAGCACAAAGAGTGCAGAACATGACGTCTTCTCAGTAGAGTGCAAATGCACAAAATGTGCAAAGTAAGAATTTTGTAAGCTGCTTGAGTGAGCTCTTTGATGAACAGGCTGGCTTTTGGCAGTGAGTTGAGCAAAAACAAACTGGATGTGCACTTTTTGTACTTTAACTCACCATCTGAAAAAGGGGCGCTTAATTAAACTAGATAGTGATTGCTAATGTTTGGAATATTTGTGTCATATATCAAGGTTCAATTTGTCCTGCTTTTGAACATGAATAACACCTGCCAGGAGGCTATTATTGTGCCATGTACTTCCATGTGGGATGAGTTATTTCATAAAATGAATTCATTCATTCTATATTTTTTGGATGAGATTTCATGGCACTCCGACCCACTGCCCTCACTGTCTGACTGTGTGCTGAGCTTCAGCCAGCGAGGCTTAAAGGGAGATCACTGGTGTCAATGTGTCCAAAGCCGACAGTGAGAGATGTATACAAAACAAAAGCCACAGAGCTTCCGGGGCAGCGAGGACACGGCAGATCCCTGCTCTGGTTGTTCCATTTTTATCTTTTGCTTGTTGCCCCGACTCTTATCTGCCCATGCTCAGAATACCACGCAGGCTTCACTCAGTTTTGTTTTAATGAATTTAGGAATGTAGAGCACCGAATCGACATATTACAAACTGTATGTAATTAATAATGTGTTTCTTCGCATGCGCTTCTGAGGTACAGCTTCATGTTCATAAGAGGGAGCAGCAAAGGAAACGTTTAGCTAGAAGAGACATTTGTCATCACAGCAAAATCAAGCCTACAAGCCTCTATTCATCTCTCCAAGCACCAAATCCCAACTTTACAAACCCGGTCGATTCCCTGAAATGCAAGCATATGACGTTAATTAAGTGGTCAGCAATGTGACTGTTGGTCCCCAACCATTTTGACTGATATACCCCACATACTGTCAGATGATCTTCAATATATAAAAATATTAATTATATAAAAGTGGATGTTGGTTCTACAACATTTTTTTAATACAATGAAGCTTTTTAGCTGCTAT
>JAPMOB010200685.1:0-11413 GCA_029875015.1 Lepomis gibbosus
ACACATACAAACACACCGGCACGCACTCACTCCACTCTTATTCACTCTCTCTTTCCATCTATCACACGTTCATACACATACACGTAGCTCAAAGACTAGAGTGTGTGTGTGTGTGTGGGGGGGGAGTATGGAGTGGGGGTTACTGAGCTGGTAGATACGTGAGGCTAGAAATACGTTAGAGGAAAAAGAGGGAGATGAAAGGATGACGACCAGAGAGTGTAAAAGAGGGAGAGAGAAGGAAAGAGAAGATATTTTGGTACAATGAAAGCAAAGAGAGAAACAACTAGAGACCATGAATGCAGCACAGAGGGTAAATGAGTATGTGTGTGTGCGAGTGTCGTCTGTAAGTGCTGGATAGCATGTGTACGGGAGGTTTGGTGTATAACTGGGCATGTGAACGCATAAAGTACGCAAGCTTTTTCTCTCTCCTTTATTTTTCTCTTTTTGCAGCTCTGTGTGTTTGCGACGGCAGCCCTGCTGAGACAAAAGGTGAGGAGCTGGATGGATGTTAGTCAGGTAGGTAGGTAGAGAGCAGAATAATGGAATCAATACCATTGTCTGTAACCTACCTGCCGCTGGGCTCTCTGTCTGGCCCCAGCATAGACCATCAGAAAGAGAGAGAGAGAGAGAGAGAGAGAGAGAGAGAGAGAGAGAGAGAGAGAGAGAGAGAGAGCTGAGAGGAGACACAGTCTCACTCTGACTGGGAAAGAAAAGAAAAGAAGACGCTGGCTGCAAGGTGATTGTCTTTTTTTTGTTGATACATTTTCACTCATAAGGTGAATTTGGATTAAGTGTGTTTATTGCTTATGCAGAGCTGACGTGCATATTTATCTGAAACTTTTTCACCGCTAATTTTTCACACCCTTTCCTTTGACAGTGATAAAACCAGCCGTGTTGTGCTGCTTGTGCTGCTTGTGCATGCATGTGTGTACTCTCCTAGCTTTATATAGTTGTCGTATAAATGTGACATTCTCTCTGTGCACATGCTGAAAAGCCTTTCAATTAATGTTGTCGACAGGTCATGTCTATGTGTCGCGTTAGATTTGCACCTTGTGTTAATTCTCACTTTCCTTTAACACCTTATTTGCAAGTATGTCTGAAATTTAGCTCATTATAATCATCTTTTTTACACCAGGTAGGTAGATTAGTAAAATTAACAGCTGGTGAGGAATTTTAATGTTATGGCAGTGTTGTACAATATGCATTTCCACCTGCTGCAATAATCATGAACGTATTCAACACAGACATTTCCATTTCTGTTGTTGTATGTGTTGGTATAATTAATTCACAGCTTTGTTGTATTGATAGTGACATGAAAGAGAAAAAAAGCCACCTCTACTGCAGACAAATCCATAATTTATTTCTTGATGAAGTTATGACAAACGTCTGCTATTCTACTCTTGTCTCCAGCTGCCATGTCTGTCACATGCGACACTAACTGAAACAACCTAAAAATTGCACTTTTACAGTCCAAAATCTTGAGGCCTGTGGCTCTTGACTTGTAGATGAAACGTAATATGCATGAATGCAGTCCAGTTTGATGGAGGACGTGACGCATCATTAACGTTCACACTTAGGTGTTTTACTTGATGAGACATGCTTCCCTAACAGATGAGTCAGATAAAATATGCAAATGTCCCTTCTCTACATGGACTGTTCAGTCTTCCCCAGTTAGTATGTGTTGTTCTGTCTGTCTGCCAGTGGGGGGCATTGGCTTCTGATATTTTAACGCTATGAATCTTTCTTTTGTTCATTTCATAAATGTACAGAAAGTTTTACATAGATTTGATTGGATTTAATTCTGGGGGGGGAAATAAATACAGTTTGATATTGTTGCGATCTAAAGTGTTTTACCAACAGGTAGGTTTACATCTCCTTGTCCTCCTCTACTCCTTTATAATTATCAAAAACTAGTTTCATCTCAACTGATAGATAGATCACGTCTTGCTCTTAATATTAGACTGAGAAATCATATTATACGACAGTAATATATAATAAGCACTACATTTAGACAGTATATCATTGTAAATTCATCTAGGCTGTACCCTTATTTACTTTTTCTTACAGGGAGTTGTGGAGGATTTAAAGATCACACCTCAACAATTATCAAGAACTAAAGATAAATATCCTTTTCTATTAGACATTATATTATAGGCAAAAATTTGGCTATTTATGTGTGTTACATAGTGTAAAAGGTTGGAGTTGGGGCAATTATTAAGAATTTAAGATGAATATCTATTTCTTTGACATGTAACTTTTGTTCTAGATTATGATTCTGCCACCAATGTTTGTTACATACGTATGAAGTTTGTTTTTAAAGCCCTTTCAGCTCACTGAGCTCTGAAAAGCTATTAGACATTGTCATTTGTCAGTGCTTGTTCAATAAATCATGTTCAAAATGGCCATGACATTTAACAACAGTTTGAAATTAAATGTTTCTCCTAAATTAATTGCGTCTCCATCACAATGTGCTCAACTACTGCACTGCTGCGATTTTTCGAACCTTGCTGGAAAATACATTACTTGGCTTCTCTTTGCTGCCCTGTAAGGCAAACGGTTAGTGTGCCCAAAATGTAGACAAATACATGATTGTTTCTTAATTATGATATAACTGAACTGATCAGTTTTGCTTCTGTTCTGCAGGAAACCAGGAGACCAGTCGGTGCCGCAGAATCCAAATGTCAGATGAGGTCATGTCTTTTTCTCGGTGCAGCAACTATGCGGTTCTTTTTTTTCAATACGTTCCGACTCAGGGTTGTGTTTTTTGTATATTCAGTTGCTCAGTTTTAAAACCCTCCAGGTGAATTATAATTTCACAGTATGCCCCTCTGTCCCTGAGACCCTTAACCTGTGAGGTCAAAGCAGGTCACAGGTGAGGTCCTCGGGAACAGGGCTGCATTCAGTTTCAACATTCTAGAAAAAAGGCATTTTATGAAAAATAGATTAATTTTTCCCCCCAGAAGGTTGTCTATTTAACATTTGATGTTTCCTTCAGTATTCTGACCGTTCTTTCAAACCACTTTAAACAAAAGAAAACTCTTAAATGATACAATGTCACATTTCCTTCTGGCTCTAATGTATCTTAGTCTCCAGCTGCAAGACTTGTCAGGTTGGACAAGAAGAAGAGGAAGCACAGACACTATCAGGGGGCCAACCCTATTGGCTGGCTTTGTGTTATAGCCCTTAGTGGGGGCCAATAGGAAGACAGCCGAGGGTTGTGACCCCGTCATTTATGTCACCTTCAAAAATCACTCGAATTATTGGTACATCATGTGCATGTTTCTGTAATTTGTATTGTAATGGTTGCTCTGTTTTTTACCAATGTATGCTAATAAAATATGGTAAAAACAGTTTATGTGTGTGAATTTATGAAAAAAATATGTCTTTCTGTCTGATACCCAAAAAATACTCCACAGTTGTGAAAATCTGTCAGTCTTCCTTTGTCCTCTTACGCACTATTTGCTAGACAGAGCCAATTGGCCCAATTTAAACATGAAGCACCAGCTCTTGAATACAAAGTGTAATTGGCAACATCTTGTGAAGATTATTCCCTTTTCCTTTTCTCAAGTGAATACGAGTGTGTGTTATCTTCCACATAAATGAAAAGTGTCATTTCTTTCACAACTAGAAATTCTATTGAGGTTTTATGCTTTTATAATGTTGTGGGAGTACATGTGGAGATTTTATCAAAGTGCCTGATTGCAACACATGTTCTGTACATGCAGACACAATAAAATGCACTCTAACACACACACACACACACACACACACACACACACAAACACACACATAGATATTTGGGATTTTCCATGTCCGACTGCCTGACTAGCTATCTGACTTTGGCAGTCCTGGAGCAGATTCTTGCCTAATATTGATTGGCTTGTCTGTGTGGAGACAGATGAATGCATTAGTACCCAGCTCACCCTGCCACTGAAAATATATTAAGTTCATGTATTAGGCACCCTGTCTGGTTACCATGGAGATGCACTGGGAGCGAGGGACCAGGGACGAGAGGCGGTGGGGGTGAGGAGGATGGGAGACGAGTGGGGGATACAGGATGTGATGAGGCAGTCGACTTGATTTGCAGTCCAGCTCCCTCTTCCTCTTTCTCTGCCACTAATGTGTCCTCTCTCTTTCCTCTTGCACATCTTCTTTGTTTCTCCTCACTACGTTTTCTTTTTTCTTTAACATTGTTTCTCTACTACTTTTTGAATTTTCTAAACTCCACCAGCAAGAATATGCAGTTTCTCTTTCTCGTCGCTTACCAATCTATTGATTTTGTTGACCCTTTTTGTTCCTTTTTTTGGCTTTTCATTCTCCACCTCGCCATCTCCACATCACCAGTTAGATTTTTATTCTTTGTATTTTTCTCTTGGGTTTTCTTGCCAACATGCTGTCCACTTCATCCCTCTATGTACACAAGCATTTAAGACCCTCTTCATCTGCCCCTCTCCCTCCCACCGCCACCACCGCCTCTCTCCTTGGCTCACTCCATCTCTGTGCTCTGCAGTAAAACTGGTGCATTGAGGCAGCAGGAAATGGGGACTAGAGACAATAGAATGGAGGGAAGTATAGAGGGGAGTCTGTGTTGCTCTCTTCAACGCAAACATGTTGAGGAAACATGAGCAGGATACTTTTAAAATCTTGCTTTTCAATTTCATGTGGGATAGGCACATGAAATCCACATTTAAGGCTTTGATTTTTCAAGCTTCTGGAATATGAAACCTTGGACTTTTCACGTTTGCAGTCGCTATGAGACAGGGATTTGAATAAAAACATTTCATACAGCAACCTTTATTTGAGTATGATGCCCATGCTTAAAAATGTGCACATCTGCTTTGTGGCTCCTGTGTGTTAGCTTGGTGTTCAGCACCTCTCTAAGCTGCTATCAGTGCTTTGTTGATGTGCAAGACAGTCTTAGCCTGTGCTGGGGTCACATTTTGACCATGTACAATGTTAGAAATGTTGACGCCTGCTTCAGGAAACTGGACCGCATATTCAACAACAACAAGGGAGTGATTGAGGCTGGCAGAGTGGGTGCGGAAAATGATCTTTTTACTTTTTTTTGTAGAGTGTTTTATCTATTTTTTCTTCAAGGCAAATGCAGAAAAAAACAGTAAATCAGCTCTAAACAATAATTAGGGATAACCTGTAGGTGTAGACAGTGAAGAGGTTGGTTTATACTTTGTATGTGCCCTTCTTCCAGGTGAAGGCTATGACAAACAGCTGAAAGAAATTCTGGATAAAGAGATCCTGCCCATGGTGAAAGAGTTTGACCAAAAGCTGAATAAAGGTAGCTACACCTGCTCTCAAACACACCTAACCACACAAGTAAATGAGTCTTTAGAGTGTCAGAATTGTTAAATAAGTTCAGTAATGGAAGGTAGTTAGAAATGAGAAATTTTAAAATGATGCCCTAAAGCACACAATTCACCAGGACGTGTTGAGCCAAATATTTCTGTCTTCCTCCTCCCCCCTCTCCTCCTCCTCTCCACCCATCAGACACAGTGTATGAGGAAAGGTTGCAAACAGCAGCAGACAATTTCATCGCAGCTGCCTCCAAACTGCCTAGAGGTGAGACATGGTCTCTTCCCCTTTTCCTTCATCTTTTCATCTATAGTAAGGCCCACATTAGGTCATTACAGCTCCCTCTGATCTCTGCACTCTCTTTTTAATAAGCTAGTTACATTATTACAGCCTTTCAAATACTGAGGAGAATAAAGGAAGCTGTCAGGCTGAACTGATTCATACTTCTGGATATAGACAATAACATTTAGATTTTCTGATCTAAGTTAACTATCTTTCTTTGTTTTCACAGTCTCTGGATGTATTCCACCGTGTGGTTAGTGTTTTTATTCTTTTTTGTCTCTTCAATATCACATTTTCTGTCATTAGAAACAAAATATCTTAAGTATTGGTTTCATGCACCCATCAGGTTTTCAGAGTGCAGGTGCAGTATACAACTGTATTACCTGCCAGTATGACTCCTGTGAATTCCCCCTCGACTGTCCAGGTGAGTATTAATAATCTGTCCAACATATTGGATTACTGATACTGTTACATCACAATTTTTAAATAGGAAAAAAGTCTACTAATCCAGACTTGACACATCCTTACATAACTATATTTTCACCTTCATAAGCATCCACTCTTGATCCTTGAAATGCTCCGCTTTTGATCCTTGAAATGCTCTTAGCAAAAAGTCGGGATTTGAAAAAAAGACCGAGGCAAGGTTTTATTTCCACACATTATATCTTTTGCACAGAGCCCCCAAGGTACTCTTTAAGTCCTTGGCTTCTTTATGCAAGGTGACAGTTGACTCCCACACACGATGGTATTCATATCAAACCTATACAGCACAGTGACTGTTTAGCATATCATCACTTACTCCACTCCTCAGAGACTGGGCTTAAGTATTATCATTAAGGAGGGCTCAGACTGTGAGAGCTGCCCCCCTGTGAATGTTATCAGTGTGTGTGTGTGTGTGTGTGTGTGTGTGTGTGGGTTGCTATGTTTATTTCAGTTCAGGAAATTAAAGTAATGGAGAACAGCAGGACCCGAGTGTGGTGTGAGGTGCCGTTTCATTTACCTAACGATATCGAGGTGGTCTGGAGGTTTGCAGAAGAGGTATGCTTGGCATATGGTGAACCTATCTGGGTCACTGCAATACCTTTGAAGGAATAGTCCAACATTTTTGGAAAACACATATTTTCTTGCAGAGAAAAGAGTTAGATGAGAAGCTTCACACCACTCTTATGTCTGTCTGTTAAATATGAAACTGGAGCTAGGATACAGTTAGCTTAGCATAAAGTCTGGAAGCAGGACGAAACAGCTAGCCTACTTGTATTCTAAGATAAAACAACAGTAACAAGGTTTGTATGTGATTCCATTTGCCATAGATGTCTTAGTGTAGGTTTCTTATTTATCAGTAGGTGACAACAGCTCATGAGATACACCAAAGGTTATTGAGCACAGCACTCCGCACAAATGTAGCAAATTTATATCAAAATATCCTCTATATGAACATGCTGGTGTTTGAGATGTAACTATAAAGCATGATAAGTGGATGCAATGCAATTTACAATGCTAAATTGGTCATATATTGTAATGTGGCACACTCAGTAAGCAAGCTAGCTAGCCAATATGCTATAATAACTTATTGACATTTTATGTAGTGCTAACTGTATGACTGAGCTGTACATAAATTTTGTTCCTACCCAGACAAGAAATGGTAGCAGGGCAGGCTTCGCATACATCATTCTAACATCATTAAGCAGCATACTTGCCAACCTTGAGACCCTTAAAAAAAGTATTTCAAAGCGAATGGGGAGGTCGGATGGTCCTCCCCCAGAAAAATTTGAGTTTCGGAGACTTGCATTCTGTTGACTTTTAATTTGCCCATCTGGGTTATCTTCCATGAATGTCTGGTCGTTTTTCATTCATTCATTCAGGAGCAGCTCACATCGCATTACATGCATGCCAAGAAACAACTTTTGGTGTAGCTGCATTGTTGTCTGTGAGTGGAAAACGTTTGGAGTCAGAGGGGTTATACACGCTGTACAGTGCCAGAAATAGATTGTGATAATGAAAAGGGAAAAAGGGTGTGAAAATCTGACGTAAATCAGGAAAAGTAACTAACTGTCCTTTAACACTACATTATTCAAGTTATATTAAGTCTGTCTTTGCATCTGTACAAATTAGCAGTTATGATTCCTGCCTACAGTATTTGTAAGACTTTTTTGCTGGACAGGTGAAAACCCAGCAGGTCGATCAATTTAAAGAAGTGACCGCAGGGTTGGACAGGCTCTATTCCATCCCTTCAACCAACTTGCAGCATCAGGGCACCTACCAATGTGAGATCTACTCAGGCCAACGCTCCATTGTCAGACTGTATTACTATCTCACAGGTAACAGGATACACCACTTTTAGCAGAAATAATTTCAAATTGTGATTAATATTTATCAATTGAAATGAATATGTAATATGTTTTCTATGGGCACAGATTTGATTTTACTTATTAGATGTAATGCCTAATGAGATAATGGAAACAATAGATAAATATTTACTTAGAGTGCTGAGAACACATTTTTTAAAAGTAATTACATGAAACTGAGAAGATGGTCCAAACAGACGAGAAGCAGGCAAAAATCCCCCAAAAAGTCCAAAGAAAACAGGCAAATTCCAAAACATGCAAGTAAGGAGGACAGAAACATGAAATGAAGCCCACAAAAGCATTACAAGGGTAAGTGGCAGGAGTGGGTGGAGTAGTCCAGGTAACGGCAGAGCTGAGGAGAGAAGTAAGAACAGGTGGGTAGATGGGTGGGGCATCTGGTGGACGGGAAGGCCCAGGGAACCAGGAAAGTGGCTGACGATGAGGGACAGAAAAACAGACTGCGACATGTATATACAAGTTTGGATAAGCGTATTCATACGTATTTGCATGTGTGCACTGCATACATATGTATGTACAAGTTTATCTGTATTCCTTATTAACTATTAATGTAAATTCTTACTAGGTCACACTTTTTATTTTCTTCTGCTTTTTGTTATTTTCTATTACTTTTAGTTTTTTCATTATGGTTAATGTTTACATTATTATACCCACAATTATTATACTATACTATATACTATATTATTATATGTTTATTATTATTATATTATTATACCTTGCGGGTTATAAAAAAAACTTTAACAACATCATTTGTTGTTGTAGTTTCTTTCTTAAATGTAGTTCTGCTATTTTACTCCAGTGTATCTATTTTTGCACACTCCTTGTTCCTACTCCCTCATCTTTTACTTTATGTCCTTAATGTGAGTTCCAATTCTCCCCTGTGTTCTTTCCCTCCATCTCTCTTTAAGTGACCCCCCAGGTTGTGGCAGGCCACACAGAGCTGCAGGAGATATTCGACCTGTCTCTGCTCCCAGGAGGGCAGTTACTCCCTGCGCCTGGTGGTCCTCCCAGCTCCCTCCTCCCCTCGCCACTGCTTCTCACCGCCTGTTTAACTGCTTTACTCCTGCTGCTATTCCTCTCCCTGGGGTAAAACAAAGCTATTATTTGCACCACATGAGACATAAACAGCAAAGAAACTTATAAATGCACGCATTTCCTGTGAATAAAACATGCCCCTTGCCAAGACATTTAGCTTACGGTAGCTTATGTTAGTTGTTATCATGACTCCCACATTTTTTCTTTTTCTTCCTCTGTTGCAGGGCTCTGTATTGGTCATCAATATCAGATAAAAGAACTCATGCAGAACCAGCAGATGGAGATGAAGACAGAGGACAAATGTAATGCAATAAATGCATTTCATCAATCCTCTGGGTCTACAGAGTATTACGTCATAGCTTACAGAAAGCCTGTGTGTGATTCCTTCCACCACTAGAGGGCAGGATGCACATCTTTATCAGTGGTGCCCTGTCTACTCTGTATGTAACAGTCACATTTATTCTCATTTGTGTCTCACAGGGATGGAAAGTAACTAACTAGCTTTACTCATGTACTGTACAAATGATTATTCTGCTTTACTTCTACTCCACTATGATGTACAGTTGTAAATTAAACTGCAAACAGTATGTAATAAGTCAGTGGTTCTCAAACGTTTTCACACCCTACAAACCCCAAACTGACAAAAATTAGACCACATACACCAATCTGATGAGATTTTATCCCAGGGTCACCCACCTGATGGGATTTTTGCTCTTACAGAAAGTGTATAAAACCCATGACCAAAATAGTCACACATTCTTTCATTGGATTACTTATGGACATCCCAAAAAGAACTATTCTACATAACAAATAATTGAATCATTTTGCAGATGCCACTTCTGTACTTTTACGTAAGTAATTTTTTAATGCAGGACCTTTACTTGTAATAGAATATTTTTACATTGGGTAAATTTATATAATCTATATACTTCTTCCAACAACTGTGTCAAAATAAAAAATCTAAAAAATAAGATTCAGTTTAAAAATGTCAATTTTGTCCAGCCATACATTATCCATCATCTTCCCATCAGCTTACCCAGGCTGAAGCCAATCCCAGCTGATATTGAACATGAGGCGGGGTACACCCTGAACAAGTTGCCAGTTCGTCACAGCTCTGACAAATAAACAAACCATTCACACATTCACACCCAAGGGCAATTTAGTGTCGCCAATTAACCTAGGCATGTCCTTGGAATGTGGAAGAAACCCAGAATCAGTGTTGTCCAATACTATTTAAAATGCACCTTAAAACAAATGTAGCCCAATTTTAATTAAGACCATTACAAGTCGATATGGTACCTTACTTTTATTCATAACAACAAACACAAAATGTTTGTCAGTGCTTGATTATGACTGTCCTCCTGGTCCTGGATATTTTTAATGTGAATAGAAATGGCATGGGAAGGTTTGGTGACTACTCTGGTAATTCTGGAGGACAGAAGAGCTTAAGTAACTAAACATACTGTATCTGGTGGGGCGGCAGACCTCAGCTAAGTGTGCATTGACCTTTGTTGTTACATTTACAGTGTGTTACATGGTCCAGGCAATATTTGGTTGCTAAAACTAAAAGACAACATCCCCAAAACAAATCTGAATCATACGTGAGAATGGAGAAATACTTCTATTGTGAAAGAGAGTTTTGATGATTAAAAATATGCAAATGTACTTGTATTTGCCAAGATTTGAATTGAGTGAGTGAATCTTCAAAGCCAAAGGCTTTGCCCAAATCCCTCTGATAATTAGAATATGACAGAAGTAATTTGGCATTGCATAACAGGTTTTACTTTGTACTCTGATCATTGACCTGAAAACCTTGCTTCTTGACAAAAGGAGTGCAAGGCTACAATTGGTTGCTTCAGGTCAATTTGACTTAGGCTACACTTAAATCTCACGGTCAAACACAAAGAACCGACACGGTAGCATGTTTTAATCCAGGTACAGTATGTTCATATCACACACACATATTTACAGTTTTCAGTCACGTGCGCGGTGACCTGGAGGGCAAAACAACAAAAGATACCGGACTCCCTCGTAGAGACGCCGTAAAAGCAGTTAAATTTTATTTGGATCACCTCTCGACTCAAGAAACAGATATGAACACCAACTGCAAGTGTGGCGATCCAGCGATCCAGCACCCGCTGCCGTATTTCGCCGTTAAAAACTGCCAGGTCCCTGCCAGCGTTCCACTGTGGTAATGTTTACTTAAAGCCTAGCTTGTAGGGAATCCCTCACCTTAACACAGCCCAGGCTTGTCTTCTCGTCGATTAGTGCATCTGAAAGCACACCAACCATCCAGCATTTGTTTATTAGGTGGCAGGGAGCTGAAAATAACTATATAACTATATATAACTAATAATATTCATAGTTTTTAGATCAATTAAGAGGACAGGCAATTATATAAAGAAATAATAGTAAACTGTACAAAA
>JAPMOB010200691.1:0-22743 GCA_029875015.1 Lepomis gibbosus
CGTAATAATCCTGGGTGGAGGGGGAAATCATCTATTTGTGAGATTAAAGCAATAAATTTGCGACAACAGTCTCGGGAAATTCTACTTATCAGATGGGCTTGTGGTCTTGGCTCTGTGCTCCATTATTAGCAGAGATGCAGATGTTAACAGCCGCCATATATAAACTACTTTTACCAACCACGAGAGAATTCCTTCTGTTATCTTCTGTTAATTGGAAGATCGGCAGACATAAATGACTAAGATGTGATGCATGCTTTCAAGTGGCTTTCTTGAAGTCCCTCATATCTGCCAACTGTCTGAAAGCTCCACCTCTTATGTCTGCACCGCTCTTTCCTTGTGTTATCAATGTTTTTCTTGTAAATGTACGACTTTAGTCTCGGAAATTGTTTTTTTTTTTTTCTCGGAATATTACCATCTCCACCCGCTGTATTTTTAAATTACTTATCTATAATAGCAGTCTTAAATGTCCACTATTAAAAAATATATGTGAACCTCCCAGGACAGGTTGTTTGTAGAGCAGATAGACATGATGTTGGCTTTGTCATTGTAGCCTCTAGATGTAGAGCCTTGGTAGCATTTGTAAACACCTTTATGAGGCTATGCAAATATTGGATTATAACTTGTGTTTGAGTTTGAGGTTGTGTAAAGAGAAAAAACAATGTAAAAGACAGTTGCATGTTACAGGCCTGTTGGAGTCTCCTGTGATGCCCCCACATGTAGCTGTGGACACAGTTCATTATAAGATCTTCATCTCTGGCAAGAGTGGTGTCGGGAAAACTGCTCTTGCTGCACGTCTTGCAGGCAGGAATATTCCTCACATGCACTATGAAACCACAGGTACGTCGCTGCTCTACACTGACAAGGCATGGCAGGCTGATAGCAACAGTCGAAACAGCTTCACCTTATATTAATAAGCTTGTAGAGTTTCTCTAGTGGAGGTAAAATACCAGACCTGTAGATTATAAACCAGAGGAGTGAGTTCATTATGCAAAACTGACTGTTTTCTTAGTTTGAATAGATTCCATAGTTTTTAAAGTAGTTTATACAAATGAAAAGCTCATCTTTTGTTGTTTAAGGTATTGAGACGACAGTGGTGTATTGGCCAGTGAAGTTGACAGAAGGCGGCAGGGTGCTTTTCTTCCGTCTGCAGCTGTGGGACTGTGGAGAGAATGCGTTGCGTAGATTTGACCATTTGCTCCCAGTATGTTTAAAAGTATTGTCACAATGTATTGAATTGAGCTATACAGAATGACTACACATTGTTTTAGATTAAAAAATATATTCCCTTTATACCATCACACCAGATGATGTGTCACAGTTCTCTGTCTCTTCCAGTCCTGTAAGGAGCAAGTGGATGCCGTCCTGTTCCTGTTCTCCTTCACCGACAGGACATCTTTTGATGATCTGTCTAATCAAATCACTAAATGCGGGACATCTGTGGGTAGAGTTGTGAAATTGGTTGTCGGGACCAAGTATCCTTTTGAGTTTGTTTTAAAACTTGCATGCCAACTTCCAGTTTCAGTTGAGGGCTTTGCCTACATGCCCAAACTCAACATACATCTTTGGTATTTATGCATCTACTGAGTGACTCAGCTGGATGTGAAATGGGATATAGCACTCAAGCACTTCACAGATGCTATGTTATTCCATAAGATGAAAAGAAAAATATTCAGCTTTGATCTGTTAAAGTGTATATCACCAGTTAATTCAATATACATGAGCGAATGACTAACTTTGGTTTTTCCTGTCAAAAGTAAGAACAGTATGCATGTTAAACATGATCACTCTTTTTTTTTTAAAGCGAGATCAATATAGAGATGGACAAATGTCTTTAATGCTTGCTTCAGATTTGACCTTTTCATGCACTGTGATGTGGCAGAGAGAGACGTGAGGGACTTCCAGGAGACGTGGAGCTTACCAGTGCTGCGTATGGGCGGGGAGGTCAGTGATGGACTTGGTGATGTAGCCCCCCTTCTCAACTGCCTGGCAGAGAACCTGTGGCATCAGGACTGTGTTACAGCCGGATCCGCCTGCCACCATTCACAGCAGCAGACAGTGACTCTACTTTAATACTTGGACATGATTTTTAAGAGGCAGTTGAGGTGAACTGGACTGTGAGGGATTGCTGTTAGCAGCTGATCTGGGAGAGCTTCAGATTCCTGCCTCATGAGGCAGCTGTTGAGAAATCTGATCATACCATCTAATGCGAGAACCACTGCTTTCAAGATTGATTTATTCTGAAATCCCTCCCATCTTATGTCAGCAGGGTATTGTACAGTATCGTTGCCAGGATGTGAATCAGATATTGTCTGGGACTGTGGTCATTATTAATGTGATAAAGCTAGAAAGCTTTGTCTCTACCTAGCTTTTCATGGTCCTAAAGATTCTGTACAAAATTTTCTGTATTTCAAGTGTGTGCTGGATAAATTGACCAGTGAGTGCTGTTGTCCAACATGTACAATTATGTATAGATATTCTATTTACTACTTCTATTTAGTTAACTGTGAGCATGGGTGCCGACTCGTGTTAATCGAATGCTGGATTCGAGTACATAATTAGCAGTCCCCCCCACTTACATACCTCCGTTCTCTTTGCATCATCGACGACCTGTTTGGGACACTCCCTTTTCTAAAATTTCTCATGGGTTAATTAATCTTATATCTTCAAAAACAAACAAAAAAAAACAAAAAACCCAACACTCAGTCAAAACATTGTTTGCTTATAGGTATTGTCTTCAATATTTTGTCATTTCACATTGAGAAGACCTGGGGCTGTTTAGTATTGGTACCATCTTTATTCAGGTGCCATTTTTGAGCTGATAAGGTCAGAAAGTCTTATTAGAAAATTAAAAGGATACCTTTAAAATACAACCCCCCCCCCTCAAACTAAAAACATCTGCCAATTGTGATACATTCAGTGAATATTTAGATGCTTCATCTTGTGCAGAGTGCCATTATCAAAAACATTAAGTGAAGTTAAGATAAATCTTAAGAGTGAACAATTATCAAAATATATATTTTATTGTGAAAGTTAAAAAACAAAAAAGCACCCAAGTTTTATGTATAAGATCTAAAATCTAAGAACCATGTTTCCATCACTGTTTAGATGACAGTGCCTTCATCCATGCCTCTTTATCGGACCTACAATAAAAGACAGGAATCACAGATTGATGACATGCTGCTAAGAGAGATGCATTAAAAACAGATGTCCACTCGTACCTTGTGTGTGTAACAAGTATCATGGCAGTTGGTTGTCTGGTTTGACTTCGAGAAAGATGTAACAGGAAGGAGTCTGTGGGGAGACCTAGGGCCTCAGTCTTCAGATGCCCCAGGTGCACATGTTCAGGGAATTCAGCATAATCCACAACTGTGAACCTCTGATCCCTGACATGATAGACACACACAGAGTCTGGTTTAAGGGGCAAACAATATGACAACCTAGTGTCTCAAACGCAAGTGATTCAATTAGCTGAGGTAATCATAATTTTGGTAATCGTTAGTAATTGCCCCATTTTGGCAAGAATGAGTTTGTCAAATACTTTTTCGAGGAGATGATCAAAAGGTCATTGAAGAGGTGCAGGTAGACGCTGATGAACGACAGTCTTGAGCTGTGAGCTGCCTCCACAGTCAGCTGTCTCACGGGACCCTGGTGCACCAGAAAACGCCCACTCACGACCAGAGGAAACGACTGCATGGAGGAAAAGTCAGAATGTATTCCCATCTGCAGGTTAAATAGAATCAAGTCTTAAAGACTGTTAGAAAACTTACAGTGAGAGAGAAGAGAATTAAACTTCACCTTAACTTTGCCAAAATCCAGCAGCATTTTCAAGCAGAGCAGCTCCTCAATTTGTTTCATTTTCCGAACCCTCTTGTCACACTCCATCACTATCTGTTTAGAGGACAGTGATGTGTGAGAGATTTTTTTTAAATACACATACACCTATCTCTGTTACTTGTATGCTCAGTTTATTTTTTTAGTAACTCACAACACTCTCCCTACCAATAACTATCTCACGCCCCTATTCAGTTCTGTCTCAGCATGAATGTACTTACCTGAACACGCAAAAGTGAAACAATATTAGCCTACCTCATGGATGGCTTCTATTGCTCTTTTGAGATTTAAAATTGAGTGGGAGTCTGGTTCAGTCAGTTTCAGGATGCTCTGAAAGAAAGTGAAACCAAACAAACCATAGCTGACGTCTGAAAAATGTCATGCAAAGCTAAACATACTGTATACAGTAAGATAGGAGCATATTTCAATTCAGATGCCTACCTCTAGGATGAGTTTAATACGAGTAATTCTCTGGAAGGGAAGGACCAGGAATGACTTGAGGCTTTGTCTTCGACACACCGGGTCACTCTCAAGCTTCCTGACTGAAGATAGAAAGTTTCTGTTCTGCTGCCTTGAAGAAGAAAAAAAACCAAACAAAAAAACGACATGTGATTGAATAGGTCTAATGAAAATTTGGAGTTGTGGAGCACCACTAATACCATCAACTGGAGAACTTACAGCAGCTGGTTGACAAGGGCCTCTTGGTACTTCATGTTAGTCACATATGGCACATAGAGGCTATGAAACTCTGGGCAATGCTGAAGCACAACGTCTCCAACCTGAGATATTAACGCACACTCTCCCAGGCGAATTTCCAGATCCATAAGAAACCTACAGGAGACGCCAGCTCAGCATAAACAACCCACACAACCAGTTCAAATTATTTATTTATTTATTTATGGGAGCGCTCACTTCTCACTGGCTGCCATCAATTGGTGAATGTTGGAAAACAAAATGTGATGCTCCCTTTGAGACAGAGTCCGTTTCAGTGGCGTCGACGCATAAAAATGATCGACTGCAACTCCGAGGCTCCTTAGGTAAGACGCTTCAGAGCCGATCAACTCAAACATCGACTTTAGAGGGGAAGAAAACAAACCGATCAAGAATTAAGTCTTTCCTGAACTCTCAATGTCACAAGCCTTAAAGAGTGTTATAAACACTTAAGGGATGAGACTGATTATCATGTTTCATGTGGTCAGCAAATCCCATGAAAATGTTTAAGATTTTAATGTCACTTGGTTAATTAGACTGCTCCAGAATACGGATTTGATGATTGTGTAAAGTAGAAAAGCTTTTCACACCTCCTGAAGGCGAATCTCTCTGGTTGTCAAGCTGCTGAGCAGGCCAGACGCCTTCACCTCATCTAGATCTTGCCAAAGGGTGCGTGGCACCACCCTGATTGGGTGGGGAGGTGGGGATAGAGTCGCCACAGGAGGGCTTGATAGAAGCCAGGGAGCCCGAGCATAGCAGCGAGACTGTAGACCCTGCACATACTGGGACGTTATCAGTTCAGCTACAGAACTGTCTTTCAGTCTGTGCAGATCATCTTTCACCGCCTGCAGACAGTAGTCCTGATACAGTGGGACTGCAGAGCAAAACGACGACATGTATTTGATATGTTATACTATTCAACGACTGACAAGCTCAAAGAGAAAGGTAAAACTTACAAAAACAAATGTACTTTGACCGGAAATATCCACTCGGCACTTCCTTCTTAGCTGGACCTGCTGCCCTGGTTTTATTGAGCAGATACACTTTAGTTAGAGAAATTACAGGGAGCATAAAGACTTAAAGCCTCTTACCTTTCTGTACTTTTATCCTGATCAGCTAATGGAGGCAAAGTTGGACTGTCCTTCTCAGGTGTGGGTACTGAGAGCAGCTCATGCACAGGTGCACAATGAATTTTTTTCAAATCCCATGTGAGCGTTAAGTCCATCGATTTAAGGGCTGCAGACATGTCTGGAAGACTAAAAACACAAAGATATTACTTTGTCATAATCCTAAATACAGAGGGTTTTCCAGATGCACCATGTGGTCCATACCTACGACCCTCAAGCTGGTTCAGGGAGTCACCTGAAGTCCCCTGAAGGCCTCCAGTGTCCTGTCCAGCACCGGTTTCCAGAGAAAACCCTGAAGGAAGCCGCAATTTTGTCTTCATGATTTGTGATATCAGAATATTTGCTGGATTACTTTTTTCAAAGGAGGAGGGTGGATTAGCGACAACGCTACTCTTTAAACAGTGGCTGCTTTCATCTCTGCAGTCAGACTGAGCCATAACGCTTTGGTCTGGAACTGATCTCTTACACAAAGCTGCCACCAAGACTCCTTACTTTAAAACTCAGACCAGGGTGCACTTGTGGACGTGTTTATCTGCTGAAGCCCCGGAATCCACTCTAAACGATCTCAGTTGAATGCAGTCTGAGCTTTACTAAGCAGCAATTACAAAAAATGGAACCAGGTGTGGCTCTTTTTCAAGTCTCTAGAGACTCCAGCTGTGTCCCAGTTTCAAATTATAAATTCAAATGCCCGCTTGCAGGTTTTCAGTCTTCTATGGTGGTAAATGTATTAGTTATGGGTTTTACACTGTTGATTTTTCACTATTGAAGAAGTCAAGAAATTGACTTGCAGATTAATTGATAATGAACACTGTTCGTTGCTGCCCAAATCATTAGCAGGTTTTGAGTAGTGTCCACATTGGAATGATGGCAAATTAAAGTTTATTCAAAAGGGGGCTATTTTCCCCACAATTCATTGCACAAAAAAACTGGAGTAGCTTCTCAGTTGGAAAAAATGTCTGGGGGTTTGTGAGCTCTTAACACTAGTGACATGCATTGGTGCATGTATTGTAGCATTTCCTGTTTTATCAATAAGTAATTTCTGAACTTTATCTGCTACTGTATACAGAAAACATTTGATGACTGAATTATTATAATACAGCCATAATAACACTGAATTGATTTAAAGGATGTGAAAAAATACATTCACACAGTGTACAAACACTAGTTCCATTTTATTTGCAATTTAAAATTCCATACAAGATAAAAGTAGATAATTCAATCTGCCTGAACATTGTTGGTATATGACTCAAATAAAGCCATTAAAATACTTGATATATGGTGTATATAACTGACAAAACATCTGACAGCTGTGAATGGCCATATTCTAACAGATAAAAAATAAATGAAAATGGGTGCTTTTTAAAGACACAAACACATACTATGATGATTTGACACAAGGTCACAGGACTTACTGATCAGGATCTACAAATCATTTTGTAATTTACACATGGCAAAGCTCTCAAACGGTGGAGAATGATACATACAGTACAAGATACCTTCCGTAATACACATACTGAACCAAACAATGCCATCTATGGATCGTATGTCAAGAAATTACATTGTGGCTCACTTGATATTTCACCGTGGTAACTGGCTGTATTTGGGGGTTTCAACTTGTCTGGAAAATTACTAAACTTGGTCAAAAATGATCAACCCTTCTTAACTGCAGCAGTTCCCACGTTAGGTTCTGACTTGTAAATTGAAGGGGCTAATAAAATCAAAAAGTTGCTTTATTTATCAGCAAATTGCTTCCGATATCCGTATTGATGCTTAATGATATGAAACTCCCCACGTTGACTTATTCTGGCACGGGGAGCAGGAGTAATGTTTGTTCCATTTTGAGATTTTTTTTAAATTGATGCTCCACAACTTAAACAACAGTAGTTTTATGGCATATCAAAGGGTAATAATGGTTAATGGTTCGATCATACATTGGGCATTCCATTATGTGTCAATGTTGGACGACAAAACAAGAAGAAAAATGAATCTACCATACCATATCTCTAAAAACCAATGAAATGGGCGGGCACCCAAACATCTGCATGCAAACACACCTCACATATCTGCAATATCCAGAAAAGTTTTAGCAGTTGTCCTGTTTGTTCTTGGATATTCTGGACGACAAACCAAGAGTTTCCCTGTGTTTATACGTGCTCCCTTGTTAAGGAGGGACCGAGACATCTGGATCAGTAACAAGGTATAAATAAGACAGATGCTGAGTTGGGAGGCGGGGGACTCATAGGACTAGTTATGAGTCTAGGTGGGCACAGTGATACTGCGGGCTAGTAGTGCCAGCAGAGCTAGCTCCACAACCCCGTGGGCTCTTTCCAGTGCCTCTGCAGCCTCCATGGCAGAAAACCCTGCTGCCTGGATTCTCTGGATATGCTCAGCTGGAAATTGTTCTATAAAGGGATGCGGAGGAGGGAGAAGAGGGGCCGGAGATGTAAGCTGGGGAGCCTGAGCAAGAGGAGGGGAAGAGGTGCTAGAGACTTCCTCAGGGGAGCCCACTGCCATAGACAGAGGGCTGAGAAACGTGTGCTCAGTCTGGAGGCCAAGAGTGTCTGGGGTGTTGGTGCCAGAGGCCCGTCCATCTGCTACCCCTCTCCCTTGCTGCCCCTCGGGAGGTTCCCTGAATTCCAGGTCCCCAACAGGATCAGGAGGAACCTCTGGCTCAGGCTGACAAATGCTGATGTTATTGGTTTCATCTTTCCTGCATCTATCTGCCCTCCTCTCCCCGGTGCTGTCTGGACGCTGCGGTGGGCCTTGTCCCTCCACGGTCTCTGCTGTATCTCCGCCCAGATGTTCATCCTGGCCAGGGAGGTCAAGCGTGAGACACTTAGATGGTCCCTCATCAGACACAACCGCAGCAGCATGGTTGGCTTTGGCATCGCTTGGTTCTGCACCGGCTGTGATGGCAGTAGAGGGGATGGGCTGGGTGTTTTCCGGTGTCGGGGTGCGTGGCTCGTGGGCCATGTCATCTGTTTCCTGTTTGAAGGGATGTGACGGGGAGCAGGAGGTGCTGCGGTTTTGGGTCTGTGCACGGTTGTTGGACACCAGCAGCTCGTGAAGCTCCATCAGAGCGGCCGCCAGCGAGGGGATGCTGTCGGAGCTGGAGCCGTGCTCTCCTTCAGGCTGGTCCCTCTCAGAGGACACCTCGCCCTGGGAGGCAGTGGGGGACTCCATTTCAACCAAGTCAGATTGACTAGAAGTACTCTGACAGGCTTCAGTGGCGTCAGCTGTGTCACACTCAGCCACCTCCTGCTCCATCGGTTGAATGGGGGAAAGTTCTTCAGAATGGGGGAGCACGGAGCTGTTCACCACCTCGTCTGATTCAGCATCCCCCTCTGTGGCTCCAGGCTGGGATACTGTAGTCATGTCTGCAGGAGGGGTACACGTACTGAGGACGTCTGTTCCGGGACTGGGTACAGGGGGCACTTTGGAGTTGCTGTGGACAGGCAGAGGGCAAGGGTGGACATGATGAGGTGTTGAACCCTCATCCTCTGCTGGAGACAAAGGCAGAGGAAGCTCCTGGAGGCCATGTTGGTCCTGGCACAGCCCTGGTGCTGCTGAGGCCTGCTCCATGGCGACTGGGGCAGACTGAGTGTGATCCAGGGTCTGGGGTTGGCCGGAGGAAGGGCTTTGGGAAGGGGAGGTGGATGAGGACATTTGGTCTAAGGTTCTGGGTAATGTAAATGGTGGGGGCTGCCGTGAGGTAGTTTGTCCATCTGCAGTGTCTATTGTAAGAGAAAATATAACTGGGAATTAAACTGCAGGAAATGCATTTTCATAACATCTAAGGAAACAACCCCAAACACAAATTTCCTTTCTGAAACTCTTGAATACCCACTGCACATATAGTGTGTTACATCTGCTACTTTTTCTTCTTTTTAAACAGTTATATGTATTCACAATAAATAATTGACTAGAGTAGAAACAAAAGCACAACATCAATTAATCAATCCAGCAGCAAAATAACAGCAAAATAAAAAGACATAAATAGCAATGGACTTAGCACCGGCAATGGACTTATGAATTTGCAGTACCTGGTTGGTAGGGCCCTCTCCAGCTGTCTCCAAATGCATCAGTGCTGTCCTGCTCAGGGGTTAGGGCACACACACCACACACATCATGCAAAGGGACGGAGAAAGTTAGCGGTCACACACAGAGCATGCACCAACCTATAAGCCTTTTCACACACGCAGATGTGAAAAGGGTCATCCAAAAACAACTTGAGCCCATGTCCTGACAGAGATGTCGCTGCATAATTGCATATCCTGTCACTGAACCAGTAGCACATTGATCAAAATTGCTTAACTATGATAATAGAGACCAGAATTGATTAACCGATGCCTCTTTTGTAGCGGAGGATTGCCCCATTCCAGAACATGGCTGCTGTACCACAGCTTCACCATGAGCCTGAACTCTTCTGCCGCTGCTTTTTGTTCTCCATTTTTAATGTGCAGCCATTACTGGGCATGACTGGCCAATGGAAACAGCAACAAAACTGGGCATCAATGGCAATAGCACAAATGTTCATGTAAACCTTGAAAAGCATTAAAAGGGAAACACATGATTCTGATGATCCTATATGTATTTCTACAAGCAAAATTCAACACACCTCCAACAAGTTAAGAAATCCCCATTTTCTTCTTACAGTCAAACTCTGACAGTAACTTTAATACCCAGGTAGGAGTGGGAGATACGGATAAACTACCACAGAATGTCATTTTATTCTGCAATACGGTTATATGGATAAAGTAAACAAAAATATCTTTTACGTAGTAATCCAGTAAATGAAATACCGGAAATACTTGGACCCAAGCAGTTTTCTGGAAATGTGGTTTACATTAAAACAGTCTCACCAGCTGATCCCTTTTTTATACATCTAAGATATTCTATTTCACAATTACAATATATTTTATTTGTGATAACAAAATCAAATAACTATGTTTTCATGCAGAAATCAGAATTATAAGAAAAGGTCTCGGACTGTTTTCTTGCAATGCATTTCTGTACTGCGGCTGTGATATTGTACTAAATTGTCTTATTTAATGGTCTGTGTAAGATAATCTTGCTCATATAAATAGCCGCCTACATTTTTATTAGCACTGCATGTGTTACAGTTCGTCTTTGAAGGAATGCGTGAAAAGCACTTCAAGCCACCTACGGAAATCCATCTGCACTGTTGTCCAGCACATTGACAACATTAAACAGTCCATGCTGGACTCACTGCAGTAAGACACACTCAGTACTGTTGATTAGCACTAATGGCGCCATTACGTGATAATGGAGCCATTAGTGAATCAGTGGTTAAACGTGTTCTCCAAAGTGTCTCTCAATTGTGTTTAAAAACATAGTAAACAACGATAACATCACCCCCACAGGGCGCAGCTGAAAAGCAGGCAAGGGCTGCTCTGTGGTATGTCTACTAATGGAGTATTAACATAACAAACTAATTATCATACAGAGATAATGGTTGCTAATGCAGAATTAGCTCAGTAACTATCAAATAGAAATAAAATTTGATTTTAAAGTGCCTTACCCAAGGACACTCTTCATACAGAAAAGAAGCAAAGACATGAATCATGTGTTTCCCTTTAAGCCTAAAAAGCTCAACCTTAACAAAGATCTCATTTATCTTCTTCTGCTTTTATATGCCTGCTTTTAATTGTCTCTCAATTTCTTGACCCCTTCTTAATCACACAAAGCACATTCAATTTGCTGAGGTGATGATATGAAGTGATCATGTGACTGAAAATTCAGATGACTGCATAAATGGGGTTGAGAGTAAGAAGCTTTATGTGGCTCATGCAAATGTAGTTCTATCTGAGCTGAACAAAGCCCAATGAAAAACAAGCTGAAAGTGCAGAGAGAGGACACCATTTCTTACCGCTTTCCTGTATGGACCTTTGAAGTGCCTCTGCCAGTTCTCTGTCAGCTATCTCATCTGGACGGGCGTCTTCACGCCCCTCTGCGCCGTATGCCAGCCGGGCACACTCTGGCAGCTCAGCCTCAGACAGGAAGCGAGTTTCAGTGCCTGTAGTGCCTATTAGTAGCACGCTCTTCTTCAGGTCGATTGAACACTATAGGAAAAACAGGACGAGTGATGCTCCTGGATATTCTTCAACTGTCCCGTACATTCAGTATACGGAAACAGAACATAGCAGAAAATGTAAACCCCCGTATTATGTGATTACATCCAATCCAATATTGTACTGCACACTGATCAGATAAAAAGGGGCTCACACCTGGTGTCTCTTCAGCATATCCAGGCCAAGCAGCATGTCCATTGGCTGGTCCTCCAAGATGGAGAAAGAACAAGGAAGGAAATCCCCCTCTATCTGGACCTGAGCTATTTAGTGCAACAAGATAACACAACTTGAACAATGAAATTCTGTGCAGACTTAAATATGAATGCAGTTGAAGAAATACAAGACATTGGGGAAAACTATCCAGAGTTAGACAATCTCTAGTATCATTTTACATCTGTGTTTTATAACCAAAGGTTAAATGATCATTTGAAGTACTTATTTCAAACCATAACTGTGGGTGATAGTAAATCGAACGTGGACTCAAAGACACCAAGTAATTGTGCTAAGCTAGGGTATCATTCAGCACATGTTCAAACTCCATGCCGACTTTGTCTGATTGACGGTTAAGTAGGCAAAAAGTCAACAAAAGCTAAATTATCCCTTAATGGTTTTCTGGGAACTAGTTTGGACAAGTGTTAAAACACAGTGTTGCTCAAGGAAAACCTGACACTCACCCAAATGAACTCTGCCAATGATCTTCTGGGTGCCCACTCCCTTGGCGATCCCGGCCCAGCGACGGTCCACCAGCCGCATGATGTTACAGCGCTCAGCGCATGCCTGGCTCATGATGGTCATCTGGGCTCCTAAAAACAAGAAACATCAGGCTTTACAAAATGTTTAATGTCGTAACCAAAACATAAAAAAATGGCCTGTGCAATTAAGAGGGGAGTACAATGCTGTGGAAATCCAAATAGTACAATAAACATCATATTTCTGAGCTCCAGGATGACGTTACTCTTCCAGTTCTTGGCTGAGTCATAATACTGGTATTGTAATGATCACAAGTGGAATGAGATCACACATGAAGGCTGCTGAAATCTATTTCTCTGGCATGTACCAGACATCCAGAATGAGCTCAGATTAGAACTTCTGCTTTTTTTAATTGAAAGGAGCTAGTTTATGTGGGTTATATCTGATGCCTAACCTCTACTGACTATTCTATCAAGTCAAAACATTTTAATGTATATAAGTGCAAAAAACGTCAATGTTTCCTGAGCACATTGAAACCACTGATTAGTGATGTTGGCAAAAACATTAGGCAAAATAGTCAAGATTATGATCTAGTATTAACATAATATTGTACTAATATCAATATTATGATAGAGAAAAAATATTGATATCAATAAGTGTTGTAACAAGTGTTTGTTCAAATCTGACTGTCATTAAGGGTAATGAATGCAGAAGAGTAAACTGTGGGCTTTATATCTGAAAATACAGTAAATATTTCAGTTCAGGATACAACTCTCCCAAGTTAAAACCCTAATGAATCAGTCTATTATTTAACTACATTATATACAGATACATCTGAAAATTAGAGAACAAAATAGGTTGTTTATTATGTTATTTATGTGCCAAAAAGAAAAACCACCATGTGGCACACCAACATTTCAGTATCAGTTCTCCTTCATGACCTGAAAATTGTAATTACGAGAAATCAGATCAGGATTTAATGCTCATTACCTGAGTCAACAAAAGCTTTCACAGGGTGCCCATTGACTTTGCAGTTAATGTAGAGCATAACCACCTGTCCAAAGCTTTCTGGGGCCTCCTCCATAGCAATGGTCATGTTTTCTTCCACATTGTGCTGCCTGAAATAAGCATAAATCCAAGGGTAAGAAACTTCGGTGAACAAGTATTTTCCCTTCTGTTAGTTCATAATTGTACAATTAGTCACAAATATCATTATCACAATATCTGATTAGCGAAGTAAAACTGAGGCTGTCCCATAATGAAGATGAGGGGTATTATATGGCCTGTACACCATACCTGATGTCCTCCTCAATCTTTGCTTGGGCTTCCAAGTCAAAAGGATCAGCAGTCAGAAGTCTGATCCTCTCTTGCTCTCTCCTGGCTCGATCCTGCTGTTGCTCCAGCAGCACTTTGGTGAAACGCTCTGAGGAAAAATAGAAGGTTACACTAACTTGACCGTTGCGAATCGAACAAATCGTGGCATGGGACTTTTTTTTTTGTTAACCTAAATCTCCGCTTAGCAGGGCCTCAGCAAGTGGCGGGTTTCGTTCCTTAAGGAGTGAAAGCTCGTGTGGATTGGATAACAGCATCTGCTGGAGTAAGGCAGGGTCATCCAGCCCCTGAGGAGAGGAGCCGCGAAAGGCCATTGGCGTGGAAGATTGTGCATTGTGCTGCTGCGGTGGCTGCTGCTGCTGGGCCGGCAGCTGCGGTGGCGGCTGCTGGGCCGGCTGCGAAGGCATTTGCTGTGGCCGTATGGCACCACGTTGACTGGTTGAAGAAGATGTGCCGGGGACTGTGATGGAACGAAAGTCAATATGGGGCAGACCTAAGGAGCACAAAGGACAGAGCAGTGAGAGGTTTGCATCTTGCATGTACAAAATTTCAGCTTACTAAATATATGATACATCCATCTTTTAAATATTCTTGTGTCCCTAGATGTATTACTGTTTTTTTTTATTCTAAATTTTACCCCTTTCTCTTCCTGTAAACTGCACTGACTTTCCTCATACTTTCGATGACTTATCTTGATTTTGAGGCAGCTGGCCAACCCCTCCCATGAAAGACAAAATAAAACTTAACTAACTAGAGCTGGAAGCAGTAATACAAGTTGGATGAATGTATGTGGATGGGAAACAACATTCTGAAAATGCTAAAAACTTTAAAGAGAAATGAAACAAGCTCAAACTTTTACAGATTAGTGTCTTTTTGGTTGTTTCTGCCTTTTTTAACTCTCAATTCAAGTCACAGATCATCCAGCAATTTAATGGTACCTTAATGTACAGTAACTAACATATCAATAGCTCTCGGATAATGCGTGTTACCTGGGAAGGCTGGCTGAGTTGGCGGTGGCCTTCTGTCAGATTGCCTGAGAACCACCACATCTCCGTCTTTAACACCATAGGTCCCCAAGGCACGAGTGGGGTCTGTTAGCGGTTGTTCTACATACGTGACCTGTTCATGGGGAAAAAATTTTACATCATCATACAGGAAGACTTACACATCCTCGCTCCTCCTTTGACGTTGTGGATATTAGATCATATGATCCCCATGACTGGACAAACTCAGCCTCATGCTTAACACAGATTTCATTAAATCAAATAGGACAGCCATCAAACAAATGCTAGTTATAAGGTGGCACTTGATTTAACAAATTCTACGTTTGGGTTAGTACATCAGACTGCAAATATTACATAGTTTCATTGGCTGGCTACTCCAGTGGTTTATCTGACTGCAACAACTACCGTCCCACCAAGATCTACAAGGTTATGTATCACTGTTAATGCTAGTCAAATGAATGGTTAATTTATCACCTTCACTTTCTGTTTCCGGCTTGCCCACAATCATATTTCATAACAGACTAAACTGTATTAATCATGAAGGGGAGGTGAGGTATTTTAGGAGCCTGTTCTCTAAGAGAGTAACAAGGGATTGCTTTGTACGGAGTAACCAATTTTCTGCTCACTGACCAATCAATCGACTGACTAAACATTTCAGATGCTATTTAGCCCCACTTCTAATCATTTCATTAACTGTTAGTTAGTCATTAGGTTGACTTTAGGTTATGTTAAGACCACCCACAGATAACGCCGACTGTGTGTGGCCGTTATTAACCGTTGGGGACACAAGTCGTCAAACGTGTCTGTTGATAAGTAAAGTTTCGCAACACCCCGTCAATCAAAACAGCAAAAGTCCGATTCATGCTAGCACGTCAGCTAGCTAGCTGTTAGCTACTTTAGCTCTCTGGCTACAGCTAGCCTGGCTCTCACTTGAATTTCCCCAGCCGGGATTCCTGATTCCAGTTCACAAAGGGCTACAAAGTCTCTCAGCTCCAGCTCCGGGGAAACATCGAGGGCGAAGGTGGTTTCTGGGCGATCCCTCGGCGCGCAGAAAACGGTGACCAGCATCGCTTTTTCGGGGCAGGACCACTGGACAAACCCGCTGCAACAGAATGCGGTTAATGTATTTCCTTGTTTCACAGAGGAAAAATCCAATTATTATTTGGATGCTCCCACTTTAAAAGACGTGTTTCTGTAGAAAAAAGCCGTCAAAGGGGGAAACTACTAATGCACCGAAAGACTGTGACTGCTTTGCACTTACTGAGTAAAAGCCTGATGTGACAGTTTCTCTTTTACCAACAACTAAACATCAACTATTGCTCAGTGCTGCCGCATTGCATTTCATCCAGCTTGTTTTTCGACATGTCGCATTACAGGATTTGTCGTGAGTAGTTTCTTCTTCTAGCTTCAGAAACACTGCAGTCCACTGTCCTAATGCCACCATCTACTGGTTTCTTTGAGAAGTACACAAATCTAAGATGAGGCATAACTCAACTTAAATAAAGGCTACTTCGTATTTCATGTTCATGTTCATGTTCATGTTCATGTTCATGTTCATGTTCATAATAATAATAATAATAATAATAATAATAATAATAATAATAATAATAATAATAATAATAATTTTTATGTTCCAGGAAATAAAAAAGTGCAACATAAGTCTTTGACGAGCAGATTACTTTCCAATTTATGTTGTTTATATTTCAGGTAAGTGAGTTCAGTGTCCACCTGAGGGAATATGGGAGATGCACATTCATGTATAATTATATGTACTTTGGCTAGTAAATACACAGAAAAAAAACAAACACACAATCTTTTGTCATGGGTAGTATGGTAATTACTGTGCTGTTTTTGCATTGTACCTGCTTTAATCAAATGGTATTGCTTTTACTGTGCAGTGTGTTTTCTTGGATTTCTTCAGCTTGAGTTTTTCTTGTGTACTCACCCACATAAACTGCAGAGCGTTGTGCTAACCACACAGTCCCTTTATTTTTATTGCCATGCATATGTTGTTGCTACTGCTAGAACCATAGATCAAATAACATCCTGTGTGCAGAGGCTTTTTATCTACTTTAAATCTGTTGCTATAAAGCAACAAAATTTAGATTTTTTTTGAGCTAGGAAAATGTGCTGTCATTACTGTCAGCCTATTTATAACGACCGCTAGTGCCAAAGTAAATAGAAATGTGGAGTATGTGTGTGTCCACTGGCCTTATGTGTTTTCAGAGTGGTGTTACTGACCATGAGTGTCGTGTCTTAAGTAACCACTGTCCTTTGGCTGGTAAAGGTAAATAAAAATACATACTTAGAAAAAGATCTAATAAAAATCTCACTGCAGTTGAATACACAAATACTTTCTTTTCCGTTAAGCATGAAACCTCCACTCCGTAAAACCAACTTTCAACACAAACCAGTCAAAGAGTAACACTGAGCCCAAGAGCAACAACATGACTTTGCATTCATCTGAATTATCCAGGGGTCTACTAGTCACAGCATGATCGCCCTACAAGTGATCAATCTAGGTCTCCTAAAGCAAGTTTGGGGTTTGGCAGAACAGCAGTTTAAACTGACTAAAATCTACAAATTGTTGTAATTTAATACTACAATAGTAAAACATAATCTTATGTGAAGCAACATAATTATTAAACAGTCACTTAACAAATTAAGATTTGAACAGTATCCTAATTCAAATATGTTTCAGGTGATGAGAAGTGAGGACAGGCATATCCATGCATACTTATCGGAAAACCAACCCTGATCAACAACTCTTTGAACTATACACCAATTACTGTCTAGGGTTTTTAGCTGTATATCCATATTTCACTCACAAAGCTGAAACAGAAAATGTTCAGTTGTCATTTCTGGGTGCAGTTCAATCGTCTGCAGAGTTGGGTTTTCGGGTGCTTTGGCAAAGAGAATAACAAGACTGTACAAGGCTGGATCTTTTTCGGTGATCTTGTTATTCTTGTGTAGTGATTTCAATCTTAAGTTGCTCTTTATGTAACAATTTCTTTTACGTCATTATGTTTGTCTGTGTCCACAGAGAACAAGGCAAGGCAGCTTTATTTATACTGCACATTTAAGACACAGAAGCAATTCAAAGTGACTTAGTCTTTATAACTCTGGAATCAGGCTGACCAATAACTTTCCTTCTTTCCTCCTTGTGGCCAAATACAATGATTTCCGTCTTGTCTTTATTTAATTGAAAGAAATTCAATCACATCCTGCTCTTTCCATGTTCTAAGCATTGATAGAGTGAGTCTAAGGGACCACAGTCACTTGGTGAGAGAGCCCAAGTATCGAACCCTGAGGGACTCCACATGCGGTGATCTGTTCAGATTTATGGTCATCAGCAATCAGCACAGTCTTGTGCAATGTAAACTCACTCCACTAACTTACATACAAGTACCTAATGTACTGAAAGGTTTTCTCCAAAAAGTCACCACAGTCACTGCATGGCGCAGCCTTAACTTATATCTATCTTATATGAACTTCTGCTACTATGGTAATTTGAAAATGTGCCATGCTGTGGCACTACAAGAAAAGTATTTAAACCCTCATGACATGCTGAAAAACTTGTTTAGGAGTTTGTTTGCTTTTGAAGCTTAGTCTCGGGAGCAAAATTTCTTTCCTGTGCAGTTTCTAGTGACACATGAAAACATGAAAAGGTCTTTTGGAGTTAGAAACTTGATAAATATTTGTCTGATTAAAATTTTCTGTGATGTCAGAGAGAGACAAACAGTGGGCTTCTCTACTGATTCACCAAATAGAAATGTACTTTTACAACTGAACTCTGCAGTGATGACAGCTCTGGCTGACTCATCTCATCAGTGACAACAATTACTGCAGATCAGGTTTGACTTTTTCAGCTTGTTAATTGGTTTATGTTGATGTTAAATATGAAAATATAAAGACTTTTTATGATTAAAACCGTTTTCATACTTTCTCTGAGCGACAGCCAGCTAATGCTTGAGCGGAGGTGTGTGTTTTTAACATCCGTTTTCAAGAAGCGGGTTTTGTAGCATTTGAGTGGTTGTATCTTGCAGATTCATCAAGAGTATGTGGTTTTGTTTCCATTTGCAAGTCCATATGCAAAGGTATATGTCATGTTCTTACTGGCAAAACCATATAAAGCTGTATAGTTTCCGACCACAGAGTCTTACCTATTTTCCTAGTAGTCCTGAAAGAAAAAAAAAAGGCCCAGATATAGGTTAATAACATGCCAAAATAGCTCTAAAGTGGTATTTCCTTAAAGATGATAATGAAAGATGTTTCCTAAAAACATTTATAATGGAGCAGGGCGTTGTGCAGATGGAAAATGATTTTATCAGTTTTATTGTCTGTTGGTACAATGAACGAAGTGTGTCGTTAATATATTATTCATTTATTTATAAATCAGATGAACCCACTTATTTAGTGTTTTGTTGAGAACTATCATCAAAATCTATATTTTAATTAAAAGCTGTGTCAAAAAAGTAAAAGCTGTTTGTACAATTTAATTACCTAATAGGAAATTAGTGAAGTATTTGACAGGTGCCTATGAGAAAGTAGCATTTAGCATTTAAAGGGGCTGTATGTTGTTTTTCAATAAAATCACTTATCAGTAAATCACATTTTCACTGCCTATTTGTTAACTGGCTGTAACCTCACTTAGAAATGAACCACATGCCTATTTTCTATGTTGTTTGGAACAGCCACTATTCTTCTTATATCTTATATCTTCTATGCTTCTTATGTGAGAGAATCAGGTCTGGTGCTTTGCATGCATGCTCCAGAGCATCTTGCCTACTACAATGCAGACACTGCCGCCAGCCAAAGGCACCCACTAACACCATAAAACGACCAGCTCCCAACACAACAGAGATGTCAACACAGACTTCAACATAAACTCCCCATAAGGATAAAAACACCAACAAAGATTTATGTGCTGAAGCCCATCGGGTCAAATGAGAATCAAAACGATAATATGAGCCTTACAGTACTTACAATTCGATGGACGCACACAACAGTCAGAAACACTGGGTGAAAACAGTCATCATCAGAAAGGCTTTAGACCTCCGCTTTGTTTTGGAACTCACAAAAGTGACACAGAGATGGCTTTTATCCTGTTCGATAGGTAAACTAACATTACTGCAAAGCATGTGAAACATATTGCGATTTTGTGCTTTAGGTGGATCAACTTAGATAACGTTAGCTTGTCAGCTAATGCAGACAAGTTGCTAACGTTATCAGCGCAACAGTAAAGGCTATTGTTGGCACAGATCTGCCACAGTTTGTTCCGTAACGATCAATTAGATTTATTGTCGTTTTACCAATACTCAGGTACACAGCTTCTTCACTGTCTCAGTCACTGTAGCTCATGTGACCCACATAGTTTACAATACTGCAACATAACCGCGCAGGAAAACAACACAAAAAGAGACATTCACTACAGTAATGTTACTTACTGTGGTCTAACTGTTATAAAGTATAGCAACAATCTCATTTATGATATTCATTCTAGCTCAATAATCGTTTTCGTTATCATCCAATACATTTAGCTGTGCTCACATTGCTGAGCCTCCGGTGGAAAACACAGAAATAACGTTAGTTACTGAAATTCAATTTCAATTTCAATTTATTTATTTAATAGGGACAGTGCACATTATTTGAGCATCAATGACATAAGTATGCAAGAATCAGCCAGAAGGCTATTTTTCATCTATAGTCCCTGCTACAAGCGACAGGCAAGCTAACTCCAATGTATCACGATGGCTAAAGGCTGTCAATATAAAGTTATCATATAACAAGCATGGATTAGTTCAACCTCAAGCTGACAAAAATATTGCTGTGGTGTTGCAGTGGGAGTTTACCTGAGTTTCCAGCATGGTCTGCTCGCTTATGAGTTTGAGCACATGTATGAGCTCACACTGGGTTGCGATCCAAAAACCGCACCGCTAGTGGCCGCTGAAAACTACATATAGCACCTTTAATTATTTATTCATCATGGTAGAAAAGTACAGATATAATGCAATATCTTTGAAAGCCCACAGTCTGCTGACCATAGAGAGGTTTACTTGGTGAGAGGGTTTAACGCTAATTCCTGTGTAACTAAAATGCCAAGCATGTCTGTCATATGAAATGTTTCTTTAAATTTCAAGATCATTTTTACAAATTAGCACAAGTTTGCAATTTACTGTAATATATATTTACATATATTGTACTTTCTAAACAGAAAGCAGTAGACTCATTTTAAACTATTAAAATGTTGAGTGTTAGAGCCCATTTGTGACCTTGGAAACAGGAATTTTATTTTATTTTTTAAAAATCTTAACTCGAGGTCTAGTTGATAGCTTTATGCTTCAAGATTGAAGGGTTTAGAAAAACTGATTTGAGCTTTGTGACATCAAAACATCATAGACATCAAAACAATGCATGATTGCTAACTGACAAACTGAACCTTAGTCTTTTGTTATGTTCATCCTTTTTAATTCTAATGGCAAAAAAGTAACACCTTACAAAACATGTTAGTTTGTGCATTTAGGCTATTAGTGGCATCACTCCTTTTAAGGCTTATAAAGCCCCGGATCTCAAAAAGTTTTTTTTTAAAAGCATAAATAAGAATAATACTTTTTTAAAAATAGCCCCCTTTCTAATTATCTATAATCCAGATCTCTTCACAATAATATAATATCGTGGGTCCTCTGTCCAAGCAGCAGATCAAACGTTACGTCACACTGACATTAGTAATGAGAAGAGGGAGACTGGATTGTCCCTGGCAATAATTTTGACCACAACATTTAAATATAGCCTAACCACGGCGGTCCGTCAGTGTCTCGGCTAGTCAATTATTAATCATGTAGGCTATTTCACTACAAACAGTAAATACTCCACTGCAAATACCAGTCATCAGTATAATTTATTTTTGACGTGAAAAGGTGCCACATGCACATGTAGATGTGACCTCATTCAGTCAGCCCTACGTGTGTTGACTCAGCAGGGATGATATTAAATGAGAAGTTGATCTAAAGGAGAAAACAAATCTCAAAGCAATAGGTTACAGGATGCCTGAGAGCCTTATGGCATTATATTTTTGGATTTTGAATTGTCACCTGCTGTCTGAATTTTGTGTTTCCCTTTACATAAATAAAGACACTTCCACCATTAATTGGTGCAGAAAAATTGACCAAAATGCAGGAAAATCAGTGTTTAACGCTTAAATTGTTCTGGAGATGATGCCCAGAACCCCCTGACTAATATTATTATTTTTGGTGATAATATTAACTGTAGTAATTATAATAATTCATTAAATTATGTAATCTGTAATATTTATCAAATAAAAGACACATGGCACAAGTTAGCAGAAGCAAATGAGACAGTTACAGATACAGATACAATTGTTTTTTTGCTGTGAGTTGACACTTTTGCACACAGCTTTAAATAGTCTTAGGGCCAAACAACCCCCTTAAAACTAGATGTTTCCAGGAAAAGCGTGGTTTTTTTTTCACCTTTAAAAAGGTGGTGTTTCCTCTAGAGAGTGTATATGTCTCACTCTCTGAGGTGTTTCACAAGGGAGAGTTTTAAATATGGTTCTGCTTAAACTGCTTATATTCACTTTGACTTTTGATAAACTCATTATTGATGTGGACGCTAAAACTTGCCCAAAAGGTAAGACTTTCTTGTACTACACTGTAATTTTCTTCCTCATGCTGTATAATACCATTAAATATAGTATGTTTTTTGGCAATACAACTCTCTACATGTGCTTTAAGTATGTCACTGTGATTAGAATTCATTGTTTATCTGGGCACTGTGAAATCAAGGTCAAAGAACATCTTCGAACGGACTTGAGTGTGAAAACTGCCCTATTGGATTTTACCAGCCTAAAGAGAATGAGTCCAAACGTTGTGAACCATGTACAACATGTGATGCCAGTAAGTGTTGAAGCTTTGGTATGATTTATTTTACAAAAAAAAA
>JAPMOB010200707.1:0-20901 GCA_029875015.1 Lepomis gibbosus
CACACACACACACACACACACACGCTGAAAATGACTGTAGATCCGATCTGATGTCCATATATTAATTTTGCTCATCGATAGCGGTTACAAAATAATGATGCCTGTCCATCACTTTACATGGCATATACGTCAGCTGGTAAATTTGCCTGATGTGGAAACACATACAACGATGGGCTGAAGGAACATTTTAGTTCCTTGAATTGTAAATCCTGGGACTTAAAGTCCTGGGTTCTTTTGGTGGAAAACGCAGCTATATGTACATAATATTGACAGAGAAAATGAAGCCATTTGGAGTCACTTTCCTACAGCTATGTCACAACAACTTCAATCTTTCCTAGTGACACATATGGTACTTCTGAAAAATTTCATGCATCTTTCAAGGAAATTCTTCCTCAGTAAAGAAGAACTGAAGCAAATGGATAAATCATACTGATTGGCTTTAATCAAAAGTTGCAAAAAAGCTCTTTATATTTGGTGTCATGGGTTTTAGGTATGCAACACTTTGTTTAAACAGAATGAATGACATTAAAACAATCTTTTATGGTAGTTGTGGAAAACTACTAGCCAGTAGCAGCAAGAAAAACATTAACCTTACAAATACATTCAACTGGTAATTCAAGTTCTGGTAAATTAATGTTAGATCAACAGATGTGGATTGCAGCCATAAAGATGAATTCACTCATCATCAGTCACTTTTAAATATATGTTTTTCCATTTTTGGAATTATTTTGTGATGAGGTGTGTGTTTTTTTTTGCTTAAGTGTTTCTCACCCTGCCTTGTCTATTCTTCCTACACTTCCTAAAATGCATTTTGACAACCCTGAGCGCCTCAGCTCAGCAGTTTTCCATATCCAACCTCACTGTGCCGTCTGTTTAAAATAAAAATTATTTTTGTCCATTTTGAGCAGAGACCTCATTCACAAGCATGCAGATCACAAATTGTGACAGCAAGACAGTTCACAAATGACTCTCGCTGGCAAATTGAAAATACATTTGTGAGTCCTACAAAAGTCTGGCGAACACGTGCACAAGTATGGCTTTTAAATTGATTAGTGAAATGTGTCAAAATTAGCTGATGATCTCATGTTGCAAATCACATCTTGCATGCTGCAGATTTGGTGAAAAAAGGCCCAGACTCTGGGCAAATATAAAAAATATTTCTTAAATTTCACCAGTGTGCAGGTTGAGTGATACTTACAGTTAAAGTTGTTGCAGTGCACAAAGTTTCCCTGTCAAACCAGCAGTTGAGAGCGCAACAGTAGAATAGGCATAATTTATAATAGCATAATTGCCGTTCTGATTGTATGATTGACAACCACATAAATGAGCTTTGCTTCCCCCCTGCAGGTATACTGTAAGCCTACTAATCAAAACAGATGTAATCAACAATAAAGTCAGTCTGAATGGGTAACTACAACTGCTGAAATCAGTTGTTGAACCATAGCACCATGTTATAAGACAGTTTTATTGATTATACATGCAGGAACAGAGCACAATACCAAAGAGCCATACTGAGAGTAGACTAAAGTTTTATAGTTAAGAATGAAAGAGAATCACACTCTTTCTACTTTGTGGTTTTCCATCTACATTTATATTGCATCATGCTGTCATCCTGCTCTACAATAGATTTCTTCCTGTCTGATTGTGATGATTATGATAATTGCCATTCGTGGAAAATGGTGAGCTTTGAAAGATGCTCTTGCTCTTTGATTTTGAAGGACCAAAATCAAAGCCTGATGTCAATGCGTATGTATTTAGATTATTTAAAATTGTCTCTGACTACTCATCATAACAGTGTAAGGGCATCAGAGGTATCTTCATGTGACAAGACATACATTAATGCTACATTTGGCCATTCTGTAGGATTGCATTTATCTCATTGTTTGATTTGATTGGCTTCTGTCAGAGTGTTCATAAGTCCACTCTCTACATGGCATTTAGCAAAAATTCCTAGACTGGATGCCTATCTGATAGTGCTGTAGCTAAATTTAAGGAAGTGATTCCATTGGGGTTTAATTAAATACCATCTCTCAATATAACAGAGGTCTCCTACGCTAACTTCAGTCCCTCCCAAAATGGTCATCTTGTTCAGTGCTACAGGCTCACTAAGAATGACACTGTAATATTGCCCCTCTAAAAAAGAAGATAATAAAACAATGAAGAATAGCTCACAGGATAACTCACATATTAAAGCACAACATCACGGAAACTTGAACAGACAGGGCTTTCAATCTGGCAAGATAGCCTTAAATAGGAAGAACAACCTCAGGTTTCTTTTCAGCACTATAGCCTCACATAGAGTCACAGCTCTATTGAGTCACGTATTCATATAGCCCTCATCAGTAATGACTTCATGAGCTTCTTTAGTGATAAAATTCTAACCTGATGCATTTGACTACTTTTCTCCCAGCAATCTTCATCAACTAACTTGTAATATCTTTATCTAAACCATCAACCTGTCTCTTCGATCCAAACTAGGCAGCTTAAAGTTTTAACCTTAGTTAGCACTTCATAGCACTTCAACATTGGTGAAAATTACAAATGATCTTCTAATTGAATCAGATAAACAACTCATCTTGTGAGATATTTTGGTTACATTCAACAACATTGAAAATCACATCCTATTAAAGACACTTGAACATTTTATTGACATTAAACGAACAAGCTGATGTAAGTCCTACTTATAAGATCGATCTCAGTACCCAATACCCAATCTTATCTATCCATCAAGCCAGATGAAATCAATCAGTTAACTAAACTTCAAGCATGCCTTCAGGATGTAAAAACCTGGATGACCTGCAATTTTCTGATGTTAAACTAAGAATAGTTTAACCCCGTCTAAGATGCATTATCTAAAGATGTAGTTACTCTGGATGGTATCACCTTGGCCTCCAGCACCACTATTTTAATCATGACATGGACTTTAAATCCCACATAAAACAAACTTCAAGGACTAACTTTTTTCACCTATGAAAACATTGCAAAAATCTGGCACATCTTGTCTCAAAATGATGCGAAAAAAACTACTCCATGCCTTTGTTTATTATAGTGTAGATTATTGCTATTCCTAATCATCGGTCTGCTCGGATGAGTCCCTTAAGACTCTTTAGTTGATCCAGATTGCTGCTGCATGTGTACTGACCGGAGATCGTATCTCTCCTGTCTTAGCTTCTCTGCACTGGCTCCCTGTAAAATCCAGAACAGAATTTAAAATCCTACAAAGGTCACCTACAAAGCCCTTCATGGTCAGGCACCATCTTATCTTAAAGAGCTCATAGTACTTTATTACGCTACTTTAACACTGCGCTCCCAAAAAAACAGGATTGCACAGCCTTCAACTATCAAGCCCCTCTCCAACGGAATAAGATCCTAGTTTGGGTTCAGGAGGCAGACACCATCTCCACATTTAAGAGTATGCCTAAGACTTTCTTCTTTGATAAAGCTTATAGTTGCACAGGTGAGCCCTGAACCATCCCTTACTTATGCTGACATAGGCCTAGACTGCTAGCAGACCTCACATGATGCACTGAGCTCCTCCCTCCTCCTCTCCCTCTCTATCTGTATGCATTCTTATTCCAGCAATGCAGGTTATTAACTCGACTTTCCCGCAGTGTTATGCTTTCTCGTGTCTCTCCTCTGTCCTTCTGTAGCTTTCAGCAGGTATTTCTACCTACAGAGCAGTGGAGACTGGATGTTCCTGCTTGACACCCACTGTTAAAATGACTGCCATTATTACTACCATTACTGTTATTTTACATCTTTACATTTCTATGTAGAACTTGCATTGCGCTACGGTATGAAATGTGCAATGTGATAACTTCTGGCATGAATTGGTGCTATATAGATACAATTTAATTGAATTTATTAAGATAACTGTGAGTCATTCAGAGCAAAACTATGGACCGTGAAAGATGGTGTATTGTCCATTTATCATCTTACCCATCGCCACTATCCATTATTATGAGATTTATATGTTTTCACATGTCTAAACAATGTCCTAATGCTTGATACATATTAAAACAATATGCTGTTAAATCAATAAGATAAATATCCCCAGACAGTGTCTGTCTGCACTACTGACAAACAGATAAATCACACTTGTAACAGATTATATTGAATTAACCTTGGTTATGTTTCATCACTAGGGTCCTCTGTGCATCTCTGGAATTGACCACTACAAATAGAAAAAGTAAATGAAATCGAGCTTGATTTATTTCTGAGTGTGTCTCCTGCTGTAACGTAGTAAAAGACAAATCTTTAAGAGGGAGGAGAGGTTAGAAATAGTCTACTATACTACTATGATTGTGTTTATACTGTACAGGGACATCTAAATATCCACAACACTTCTGTGTTAGGGACAGAGGCTGGTGCAAGTGTTCATATTGTAAGTTAAAGGTGTTCTTATCCTCCTTTTCATATTAAAAAGGTCCCTCAATTTCAGACAGTGCATTATAAATCTCACAAGCCACTGACACTTTACTCAACCATAAGGCTTGTTCTTCGAGGCAAATAGCGTATTTCTCCTTTCTACAGGTTGAAAAATGTCATGTACCAGTTCGCTGGAAAGCAATTTAGAGTTGTAGAGGCAAACCTGACCCGAAACCTTCCATATCCTCACAAATAAAGGCATGTGAGTCTTACTGGGGCTTCTGTTTGCACTGTACAGGCAGTGTTCCTGTTTTATTGCTGCAATTATAATCCGCTATCAGATGATTTTAGACTGATATATCTATGAGGAGAGCCTATAAAATCTTCAATACTGTTTTTTGACCACTGTTTCAATCACCGAGCAATACCACCTCACACACAAACACACACACATATACAGAGACACACACAGATACGCACACATTGAGCCCAGCCCAGAGAAGATTACTTTTCCTTTACTGTGGAAATCAATGAGAGCACTCCATTGCTCAATTTAATGCCCACACCTTCCCAACCCACTTAGATGAAAACACACACACACACACACACACACACAAACAAACACAAACATCTGTAGACGATAGTACAGGGCAGCAAGGGTTGATTGTAATTGTGTGTAGGACAGTGGATTGGAAATATTCTATTGCCCCCCTCTGGTGACAACAGACACTGAGAGAATTCATACTTTCTCACACACATTCTCCGCTTTCTTTCTTTTTCTCTTTTTTTAAAACAATGTCTCTCCACTTAAGATTTCTCAACTTTTCTTTTATTCCACTCCACCACTTCTTTCTTTCTCTGCCCTTTCCCACTACGTATATACTGTAGCAGGTCATGTGGTACTCTGAAGTCACTGCGGGTCACTGTCGAGTCTTCAGTATGCGTGCGTGCGTGTGTGTGTGTGTGTGTCAGAAGCACTGAGCCAGAGTAATGGGTTTGTTCAGCCGTCCGTTGCAGTTGTTTTGCCGTTGAGTGATCCAGCACACCAGTCAGAATCACCAATTACACGCACACACACTCCCTCTCATACACACAGTTAAGTCCACCAATTTACATATAAACACATTTATACATATCAGCAAAACTCAAATACCCAATTTACCTTTAATGTTGTAACTTTATGCGTCCTGTGCAGATCAGACAGTGACTGATATTAAAAAAGACAAGAGGAGTGTTAAAGACAGACTGCAGCTGATTCACATTCTCTCCAGATGTTGACAAAGTTTAAATGCTTTCATCTCCAAGCTGCATATAGACACCTCGCTTCTCTGATGTGAAACTACTTTAGGAAGCGGTGTGGAAGCAGCCACTTAAGGTTCAGTTCCTGTGATAACGTCAGGAGGAAATAAAACGGAAATTATCTACGGGTTGAAGTTTTAAATATGACAAGGAGAGCGGCTTCTACAGCCTTTTTAAAGGTGAGTCAATGTGAGTCACCCATCTGTTTGTGGTGAGTTGTTAGCCAGTTTAACTTTTTATAACACATTATTACCATCACCATTTGAAAGTACTTTTTCAGGGTGGTTTTAACATCAGTCCAACAATATACAACTGCTTTGCAACACCAAATATGCTGAATATGAGGGAAATGTCGGGTTACAATCTGGCAAGTCACAAAAATGTTGATACCTTGACCACCTTTACACATAAATCCATAAATTTATCTTAACAGGTGCTGATTACTTTTGTCACTACAATGTAAATGAGAAAACAATTCAGGTTGTTTTCCCATTTTGCTTTTTGATAGATGTATGTAATTCTAGGAGACAGTTTTGTCAGGGTACACTTCGGAAAGGTTGCCAGTCTCGACTCATTTTCAAAGCACAGGTAGTACTAGTAAAATGATTTGTTGATGGGTATTGAGCCTTATGGCTATAGCAGTTACCAAGATGGAACAACATAAACTGAATGCCAGCATAAAGATTGCAGGTCTGACTTGTACCCTGCTCCAGTCCTCTTCTTGCGTCCCTAATCGTGCACTGAGCACAGTGTTGTTAACAGTTAATTTAGGTCAACAAATTGAGAAAGTCAGTAACAAAACCATAACACCTCAGTTTCTGTTTGCTAAACTGAGGTTATCATTCATTGTCCATTGCATTCTCAATGAAAGGTCGCTCGTCATCAGCAGGCCGACACTCTCACGCTTTCTCTTGTCTCTCTCTCTTGCCGTCTGCCCACTGTCAAGTTCATATTAGATAAGACGCGACATCTTGAAGTTTGGCATCCAGTCAATGACAAGTGACAACCTGTGACTGTGATAATATATATACATAAACAGACAACCATTTGCACTCAAACTGACACCTTGTCACCTCACCACATGTATTTAGACTTAAGAGTGAGCTCAGACATGGGGAAAACGTAAAAGCTCCACACAGACAGGCACCAGCCAGTAAACCCTGTCTAACCCAGGCTGCAGTTCTAACCACTGTGCTGCCCAGTCGCAAAAGCGTCAAGTCAGTCAATCTCTAATACTTCTTGGCTGCATTTACATTTGTTTTTTTTTTTTGCTATGAAATATCCATCCAATTTGCCCAAGAGGCAGTGGCTAAGTGTAAATGGAGGGTATGTTGAATGAAAAAATGCTTGTAACCAGAGGCCTATTTCTCTCTCCCTCTCACCCCCCCTCTCTCTCTCTCTCTCTCTCTTACCCTGTCTCTCGGCAACTACAAACCTATTTGAGCCAACACTGACACTCTTTTTATGCTTCTTTTGACTGCCCAGAATCCCAAACAATTAGTGTTAAGAAAGTAGAGTTCATCTATTTGAGTGAGACCATCAAAAATGTACAATTAAATATAAAAAAACAACTTTGGCTCAGAACATTTGAAAATGCAATTATTGAAAATAATCTACCAAACAAACTAAGAAAAACTTAGTTTCCAATTCTTTTTAAGGTTTAAATTTATTTAAGACACATTGAAACTGTGTTTTGTGTATGAACTGTGCTAAGCTTTGAGTTTTCCATTGTTTTATTCTACACATCAACAATACCACATACACCACACTTTCACTCATCCACACCCCTCACTACTGACCTCACAGATATTCACACAACATGCCTTTCTTTTTTTGCGTTATATTTAACACTTGAAAATAAATAACTTTCTTAAACTTTGAATAGGGTGTGTCTCCATCCTTGTCACGGTACAAGCTTGTGACAATTGCTGTTGCAACCGCTGTCAATTAAAAGACAAGGCATAGATATGACATTTATAAATTGATTTCACAACCACTACAACTAAAAGAGAAACTGTCAAAAGGTCATTTAAATTTAGCTTCCATTGTTTTCAGTGAACTTGGAATTTGCCTCCTCTCAAGCGACATAAATATGCCACTGTAGCAAGAGTTCCAATTTAACTTCACCAAGTAACTCAGTTATCTAAGTTAATGTCTACACTGTTGTCTTTAGTTAGTGTCGTGTTCCAAAACAAATTTAAAAGCAAACCATTTAAGTACACATGGCTATGGCAGTGGCCCTGCAATGGACTGGCGACCTGTCCAGGGTGTACCCAGCCTTTCGCCTAATGTCAGCAGACAGGCTCCAGCACCCCCGCGACCCTGTACGCAGAATAAGCGGTTGACAAGGGTTGGATGGATGGATGAACGGTTATAGCAGTATTAGACTTGCTACAATTATTGTAGCATAAAGAAAATAAAACCATCATTGATTGGCTATTGTGAAGGTGGCACATTGGCTGAGGTGCTCGACTTGTGTTTAATTTCTAGCATAATGGTAATGTTAAATGAGTAGTTCCACAACGTCAGTAATGTTATACAAGTGGACTTTTTAATAATAAGCACCAGCTAATACACCAGCTAATGTTACACTCGTGGAAATAACAATAACACCAACTACATGAAGAAATGTTATCTTTTAGCTTTTGTTAAAATTTGAGCAGCTGCGTTTGTACCAAGCTCAAGGCATAAGTTCAGCTTTTTGGTGTAACCCTGAATACAATGAATTAGAATAATCTCATGAAATAAATGCATGAGTGACCTTCTCAAGATCAGGCAGAAAGATTAAAGAACAGATTTGCTTCTTTTGTAACTTGTTTTACAAATGAAAGGTCACTGCCAAATATTACATAGAGGTTTCTGGCTGCAGGTTTTGTAGGTTGATAGACTTGTGATAAAAATGCAAATTTTTTAGAAATGGGTCTAAAAAACGTTTTAAATCCAGACAGAAATTCTTAACTTTCTAGAGAAGTGAGTGCACTACAAAGAGCTTTTGACAATTGTCAAAATAGTGGGACAATCACATTTGAACGACATGATGCAGACTTAAGTAGGGCAATTGTATCCTTTTAAGGTGAACAGTAAAAGATGCCCAAAATGATTGCGCAAAGCAGAGGCTTTACAGATGGGTCACCGGTGACATGACCTAGAGTTTTATTTTGTAATTTTTTTTTTTTGTGAAGGACAAAAATTGTTGACAGATCATGGGAGAGGCTTCAGAAGATGTTGGAGAAATAGGACGTGGCTTCTTTTACTGCTTATTGTGGTATTTAGTGTCATAAGACAAAAGGAAGCTTAACAAGTTTAGATCACTGAATATGTTTAGTGCTACAAATGTCTGGGTACATTCCCCACAAGCTCATGATGCTCATACATAATTCTAAGATGGAGATTACACAAGAACAAGAACAGGCTGCACCTATAGTTGAAGTGGCCACTGCCTGATCTGCCTAACAGTTTCCAAAAGACTATTTCAAAGACTTGAGTGTCCTCTTTATTTTCTGTATGGAGAGTTTGAATGTATCCCCTCTGGATGGATTCAAAGTACCAAAGGCCGGCGCCCTGGTTTTCAGAACGGGCTTATAATCAATTTTGATCTATTTACAAAACCTTATTCCAGTGTGGAAATGATCTAATTGCTAAGCAATGTCTAGACTTGACGTAAGTCTAGTGGCAGACTGGTTATGTAGGAGTATTCCACAAAGTAATAGGAATCAAATTAAAAAGGTGTGAGGAATGAATTGCCAAATGCAAGGTGTTTAGAATGAAAAGACAGGATGCAATGTTCTATAAATACTGTGTCAAATTAGGGTGTGACCTGTTTTATTACCACCCCAAGACTTGTATACTGGGACATAAGTAATTTAATAATTGGAGTGTGAAATTGAAGGGCACCTTTCATTACAAAATGCCACTGCACATTTAGGGAGGAAAGGATCAAAGATTTATGGGTTGCCTTTGTTTGTCAATCCACTATTTAGTCGACAAATAATATGTGCTGCCTGGTTTCTTGTGATCTCGTCCTCCAAAAAGTTTGATTTTCTCTTTTGGTCCATTCCTGACTAAACCCTAATCTTTGCTACCTTTACAGAAGGGGAAATTGCTGATTGTAAGGCAGGTGCCATCAAGTTTACGTAAATTTGAGATTTATAGATCACAGGTACCTAAGTTACAAATCAGCTTGCCTAGAAACCTGGGTAAGAAAGACTTTTTATGCTCATTATCGTTTATGAATGGAACGTAACAAATGTTATTAAACTAAGTTCAAGAATAAATCTAAGAATTATTATTGTAAATGAGGATACCCCAGTGTGCTATCAAACTGTTAAGTGCTCCATATGGCTGATTATCATATTTTCACACAATATTTGTGAGTGATTATAGTGTTCTTGTTTTAACCGTAGATGATTGGGCAGGATGATAAATAACTGGATATACTATGCAGTCACTGAAGTATTATGTGTTTTATGTGAGTTTGTTTTGGGGGTTGTTTTTACATAGTATACATATATGTGTTAAGTATCTATTGTATTGTATTGTATGTTCAAGTCTGTGAAATTTCCCTTTGGGGACAACATTTATCATTTAAGTTTAGCACTTTCTGCAGTGTGTTTTAGTAGTGAATAGTTTTGACTTTTTAGCCATGAACTGGCTCAGTGTATATAAAGTATTCAAAGCCATACTGAGCTCTAGTGGAAACAGAGGCAGAGGTGAGGAGAGAAAAAGGGTGCCTAGCAACCCGTTCTCATCACAGATAGCCTCATTGACTCTCTACTGATAGCAGCACCTCCATTCACTTTGCACAACAGCTTATTTGACCCAGAGTGCCACTCTGCAGTCACAACACTGCTCCAGTAATGATCCCCAATCACTGGAGAGTAACCTGGCAAATGCCAAATAATCTATAATAAGATTATCTGGTTGTCAGAGGTGACAAATGACATTTATGAAAAAGTTTTTAGACCTTTATGTTTGTGGTAACAAGTGCACAGAGATATTACCAAGCTATTATAGTTTTAATTTGCTTTTTAATTTGTCGTGCAAAAGTGATGGGTAAGATATTTTGTTAGTATGTTCTGCAGAGGTTAGCATTCCACCAAATTAATATTATCTTCTGCTGATGATATTCTATTAATTTCGAATGCAGAGACAATCACATAACATTTTATTTAAAGCCATTACGCGTCTGACTTGCCTCTATGCCCGTTGTTGATGAATATTTGGTAACAGAATATGAGAACATGGCTGAATATGGAGTCTATTCCTTTGGCAGTGCAGCCTTTTCTTTTTTTCTGTGTGTGTGTACATGAGTGCATGAGATGGTGTGAGTCAATGTGCAACCCTGTCTGAAGAGGTGTTGTCTGCGACTTGTTTGTTTCTGATGTAGATGAGTAGGTGTTGCATTAAAGACATTCCCCGCTTCACTCACTCTGTCTCTGAGCTCCACTCAAACATGTCACTACATATTACCTCTCTGCATCTCCTGTGTCTGTGTGTGTGTGTGTGTGTGTGTTTTGAAAAACCCAGCAAGTGAAAGCCTTTTTTGCAGCCAAGCTGTTATCTAGAAAAAAAAATGCGACACACACAAAAAGAAAGAAACCCACATTTGAAAAATTTCTGTTTGATCATCTTCACGTTAATCCGAGCAAATACAAAAAGTTGCAAAGATGTTTCCCTCAAAATGACATACACAAAGTACAGTACATGAAGTCCACAATGAATAGGCAGCAAAAGTGAAACATATTACATTTAGTGCTTTTGTGAGTAACTTGCATAACCTTCCTCTCTCTGTAAGATGCTGTCCTAAGAGCGGACAAAGACTCAATGCAGATCTTTAAAGGTACAGTGTGTAATGTTTAGCATAAGCCATTTCTATCTATATACACCATGGGTCCTCTTACACGGAGGTTGCCATGTGGGGCTGCCATGTTTTCTACAGTAGCCGAAAACGGACAAACTGCTCTACAGTTTCGTCACTATGTTGTTCTTCTTTTTGTGTAATTCTGGCAGTGTAGACACCTTTCATTACGTTGAATGTGTACGAAGAAGGAAAGGAAATAATAATAATAATATACAGTCTGAGTAGTCATCTGGTTTATTAAATTTGGAAAAATGGAGGAACACGTATTATTTAGCACAAGCCGACAGAGCGTGAATCTTCGTCGTCAAAGAAGTGAAAACACGATGAAGCCAGATGAAGTTGAGACATTTGACGGCAAAAATCCAGGTTATTATCGTTGTGGCATTTCCCAGATGGAAGGAGCGGAACAGATGTTTTCAAAGTGCTACTGAAGTTGCCTATTTTCTGCTGGACAGATAAATTAGTCCAAAATAAAATTGTTGTTTGATAGCCTTAGCTAGAAGATGGGCATAATCACTGAGAGAAGTTACATGTTTCATTCCCCTGTTGGTGTTAGTTCATTCAGGTGCAGGTGAGTTTCCTTGACTCATCTCTAGTAACCCAAGCCAGTCTTCCTGTGGAGCCTGTACATGAACCAAAGGATGTCAATTCTTCGGATGGACAACTGTTGCAACGCAATTCATGAATAGGTGCTTTTGCACTGTCCTATTTTTTGAGATTATTACAACAATATGCTGGATTGCTATGCTGTATGAAAGGTACGGAAAAGTGCCAGTTCCCCTCACTCAACTCAGATTTCCTACTGTCACATTCATCTGGAATAATGATGTAGACCAAGCCTTCACTACACTCAAGCAACTGTTTTCCAAATTACACATTTGTGTGCACAGTAGCTGAGCACTTGCCTACAAACAAATGTGTTTTTTAATGCAAATTTTGAACGTAAGCACTATTGGTCACTTGATAAGTACACTGTGTTGTTATTGTAATGCTGTTAGCATTAAAAAAACATTTGTAAGTAAAATGTGATGTTAACCGGCACATTTCTGTCCATATAGCAAAGCCAAAATACAGCGCTAGAGAATAATGTTAAAAATTAAAATTCAACTATGTACATATTTTTTCCACCAAGGCAGTAAAATGTGAAGTTTAACTGGCTGGCTGATCTGAGCTTCTATGCTGGAAGTTACCGGTTTTGTCTCATGAATGTAAGTGCAGATTTTTTCTGTCCATGTCCACTATATACTTTACAACATTGACAAGGAAAACTATTAGGACCTTAGAAAGAATCCTCCAGCTGCATGCGGTTGTAAGGTGGTGGTAGTTCTGTGGAAGTATGGGGACAGTTAATGAAATTATGTCCAGTAAACAAGAAAAGGCGGGCTCTACCTTGTTGCATGGGCTCCTCTGCAGCAGTTCAAGACAGGGAACGGGTTGAGAGACAGGTGGAGGTGTGGAGATATTTCTAGTCTCGGAGTAAGAGGGGAAGAGAACCTCCGACTGAACTTCTCTCTAAAATGCAATTATCTAAGTGGATAGGTAGAGAACTGAACAAGTCCAAACTATTAGTCTCACTAACACATCCTTCTCATAACTCATCATGCTTTCAGAAAAACCACGATCGAATGCTGCTTCTAGTGCAACCTCATCACACCCACTCTCACCTGCCAAAATCCTGAACAAGTGCATATTCCACCACTGAACTAGAACCACGACGTAAAGAAAGGAGTCTGTTACCTGCCTCTCTCCTCTGAACAGGATGATCAAAAACGCCTCTCATCTCTGATAAAACACAGTATAAGAACTAGAAATAGGTGAATCTCTATCACATACAACAGTAGCCCACTGAGACGCTTCACCAGTAAAAAAGCCAAAAATGAATATCTGAAGAGTAGTGTTAAAGGGATGGGGCCAAGATTGTTCTGTTAGGTTTTGTTTTAAACAGACTCAAGAGCTGACAACGAGTTAATGCTCCACCCTTTTATAACCAATCTGCAGGAAGGACATCTCTCTTGAGTACTGACGTTGATGCATTCCAGTTGTGTTTAAAATTTATTTAGGCTATACAAACAGTCCACTCACTTAACGAGGCTGTCGACGAGTTAAAAGAAATATGACTTGTTGTAGGCTAAATGACGTAAGCTGAAAGATTTACTTAATAACATCGTGTTACATTTTACAAGCAGCACATCATATCCACACACAGGCGCACAACAGTTTGGCTCGATATGGCAACAAACATGTGATAACAATAGGCTACATGAAACTATGCACTCGTATTTGCTCGACTGACACATAGAAAACAGCATTAACTTAAATGCAATTTGTACTCTTGTTCACCTTATTTATGAGAATAAATTGCACTGCATGCTAGCAGCCTATTAGTATGATTCCTGATTAAACGGTAGGCTACAACATATTTGAGGCGTTCTTTTGCAAAAAACACATACCTCTGTATGTGTTTGATATCCTAAATCTGGTTCTTTTTGTGCACGGTGCAAAAAATCTTAAATTATGTTGTATGAAAATCAATCAAATGGGTGTTTGTTTATTCGGAAAGGCTGTAAGCATACAATACTCCAAGGTAATATTTCAATTTCTTTTACACAATAGTAGGCTTATTCATTTCAAACCGTTTCATCTTTTTGCCATGTGAGTCGCTGTTTCTCATTTCTCTCAAGTTTATGTGTGTATGCATGGTTCACAGTTTGCGTGGAGGACCGCACACTCTCCCGTCAAGTTTTGATTTTTATAGATCACAACCTTTGCTTGAAAAGTGGCATACACATGTATCCATCCCTGTTTTGTATGTACGCACTGATTATAAATGAAGCCCCAGGAGTTTTTAAGCAGGAAGTAGATGAGATAATTGCCATCAGGTGTGGAGAAGAGCCAGGCGCCCAGGAACGTAGACCACGCCCACAACACACACAAAAAACTGAGGAAGGAGGAAACAGAGAAACAACACAGGAGAACAAACACAGCTAGAGTCACGGACAGAGCTGTGATAAGACACAGGTGCCCTTGTTCAGTGTTTTTGCAGACAGGATTTTTTATTTGCACTCAAGTGCCCATCCAGTAAGTGCATACAAAGATAAAGGTGAAAAGTACGCACTAGACTTTTACTTTTACTGATTGTGAAAAGACTCATCACACATACATATGGATGGCTTTTGCTGATCATTGTCATCGACAAGCAGTCTGCAGTCAGAATACAGTTGTTAAACACTTCAAACTACAGGATTACATTCAAATTTGCACTGATTTCAGTTCTTACAATATGATATGTTTAAAATCTTGACTGCTCTCAAAGGTAGGTCAAGGCTCATTTGGAAGGCAGAGATTTGAATCCAAAAGCCCCACACAGTCTAATTATAATGTGTCGACTGTCCAAAGTGACCTGTCCTATTTTCTGCAGACTTTCCATGATGTTGAAACCCGTTGTCACAGTCAAAACAGGGTTATGATTGGGCTTTAAATCGTGTGATGCCTTCCAAGCTTCAAACAGAAAATGTATGCTTGAACAAATCTTAGTGACATTTTTCCCCCTTCTCTTGTGCTTCTCGCTCGGCACAGCTGAGTAGCAGAGGCAGTTAAACATTGAGAGAGGTACCATCCAGCAGAAATACAAAATAGATTCTTATATTTGGTTTTCCAATGATGTACTCTAAGGAAAATGGTTACCGTTTGTATATTTTTTAGTTAGCAGGATATTCTAAAAAAAACTTTCTAACAGATTTTAGTGACATTTGGTGGAAAGTTAGGCCAAGGAACAACTGATTTGTTTTTGGTGCATCTCCAGATCTAATAGTGCCACAAAGTGTAAAATTATAAAGCACTTTCCAGTTTTGGCACATAACTCCTGAACTCTGAGGTGTTGAACATTTTCAGTGTCAGCCATGGCTAAACAGATTTTTTGCCATTTTCAATTTTTTTGGAGCAGTTCTCACCAGTACTTCTGCAAATTGTATTCAGTTTTCACAACATTTGCTACATCAGACATTTGAATGTGGCCCCAAAATGTTATCCATTAGTTATTTTTAAAATGCCACAGACAGTTTCTCTGTTAGTGACTCTATTTTTCTTGGTGACATAAACTGCCATAGCTCTTGAATACATCATGCTAATGAGACGAATTTACATGTACAAATTGACAAATGCACATATCAACTCTGAGTGATCCTGCGATGTTTGATGACATCTTGTATACATGTGACACTACAGCAACATGATAGAGTAAAATGTCCAAACTGCAGTGGTAATGACTCTGAATCCTTTGATATTTTGGATAATTCATATCCTATAAAAAGCCTTAATATTACTAAACAGAACAGAGGCTTTCTATAAAAATAATAGCTTTTACATAATTTTCAGTCATTATGTGTGTGCTGATGCAGCTCCTGATCCATCAGAAGATTTTGTTCCTGTGAAAGAAGTGCTATATTTCTGTACCACACGCAAGCTGTAAGGAGCTTGTTGGGGTGTATTGTGAGTATACAAAGCTCAGGACATTGACACTGGAGACTTGTATGCATCCTGCGTCCCATCCGTGGTTAGGTTCAAGCAACATAAGCAGCCAAGCTGTTAAGGTTAAGGAAAGATTATGGTGAATGTTATATATATATATAGTGTCTTAATTAAAACTGTTTTGCAATTTATTAGAATTTTTTGGTGATGAATGGCAGCTGTAAAATCAGCAGATGAAACATTTAGATGCAAATAGGAGCATCTGTCTGCTGGCTACTCAAGCATGAGATGCACAAGCACACAAATTCTTGCATGCACGTAAACAAAAGAAAAAGCACAGAAAAACACAAAGACAAACGTGAAAATACACACGTGCACACACCAGAAGTAATGAGATGATGTACGAGAGCTCTTAAGCTCCTATCCAGAGCCTCCTTTACTTCACACTCCACTGGTCTTTCTGCCCAATAGTGTGTCTATGAGTGTGTCTATGTTTTTCTGTTTTCCTGTCTCTCTCTCCTTCTGTCAATGTTAGTGAGATATGATTGGAGTACTTAACACTGATGTGTTCGGTTGTACGAGATCAAACAAGGCAAAAAGGAAGGATGGAAGCTGTTGTGACAGTTCTGAGCTTTGTGTTTTTTAAATCAGAGGATTACTGACGAAAGAAAACTGACTTTGTCTCTATGTTTTCCTTAGATTTTCACTAGGATGTTGAGTCTTTTGAGAAAATGATTTTAGGATTAGAAACATAGTATATACACCTTTCTAAATGTGCTTCCACCACTAGCTAGAAGAATTTTGTTTAATGAACAGAGGTGAAGTATGCATCTGATGAAGGTAGTAAAGAATAATCTACATACACCGGTGGTCCCCAAACTGGGGTCAGGTCACAATATGAGGAGTAGTGGGATGATTAATGGGTCAGGAAAAAAGAAAAACATTCTCTGACACTCACATTTAAATTTGATTTTTTTTGTTTCCGACAGTTATTTAGATAAGACAGAGTGTGAAAGAGTGTAGAAAACCACTGTTGGGTTGAAGTGCTCTCAATTCAGACAAATTCAACCTGTGATGAGGTATTGCAAGCAGACACTGCTTCATGTTAAGGGATTGGGAGTCATTGTGTTGCACACTGCAGACTGGCCTTAAAGAGGGGTCATAACATAATGGGGAACAAGAGTTGACTCGTCTTGTGTTGGAGTTTGCAGTTGAAGATGTTTGAGTGCTTTTGAAGCATGAAGCTAGGACTCCTCACTGCTTCACCAACTTTATCGTCTGACATGATAAAATTTCATTACTTGAACAAGCTGTGATGCCACAACTGTAAAAATCACTGACATTTAGTATAGTGTGTAAATCATAGTCTGAATCAGGTTTGTATATGATTTTTTAGCTGTTTAGAAATGGTAGGTATGTATTTTTTATTTAGTCTGACCTTGTGCTCTGTTTGTGTGGGGTCATTTCACCCTAACCAATAGCAGTAACTGACATATCCATCTAATGGACATTGTTCCCAGTCCGTAGTGGTTGTTAAGCCCATACTGTTGAACATAGAGGTTCATTTTTGACTGTGGTAACATATTGCTGAGAAAAATTTTTCAAAACCCAAGGTTCACTGAAGTTCAACACTTGATATTTGTACAACCTGTATAGCTGTGCCAATTTCATCCACAACATTTTAGTTGCTGAAAAAATCAAAAGATATGGCTGCCAAGACAGAGTTCAGGGAACCAAACTATGGTGTAATAAGGTATAGGTATGTAAATAGGCCAATCAGTGAAGTGGATCATGCATAAAAATATGTTATGTTAATGATCTCCAAACAGACTGTTTCAATAGAGCCTGGTGTGGAGCTCTAATGTTGTTGCTGCCCCATCAACATCTAGGATCAAGCTATCGGCAGGTGGTCCCTGTTCCAAGCTGTCACCGCAAGACTCTGTGTTTCCATTGATGATCCTTGGTGCTCAAACACAGTCAAGATGGAAACTCAAATGTCAGTCCAAATGTTTCCCAAATGTCAGACTTTTTAATGTGAAGATGAAACCATATTATCATCTTGGTCCTGCTTTTTACATTTTAGGGGTTAGGTTTTACATTTTAGGGATAAGACTATGCCTTTGGTGTGAGAGACCCGGGTTCAGTCCCCCGCTGTGACCCATCCACCATTGTGTCCCTGAGCAAGACACTTAACCCTAGTTGCTCCAGAGGTGTGCAACCTCTGACATGCATAGCAATTGTAAGTCGCTTTGGATAAAAGCATCAGCTAAATGAATAAATGTAATGTAAATGTAATTTCCACCAGATTCAAAAAATGCACTGCAGAATGTCTGGGGTGTATATGTGTATTGTATAAATATATGTATATACTTGTATATATGTATGTAATTAACTGTATGTAAAGTCTTATTTTATTTTATATGTTACCATATATTCAAACACATTTAATTATTTGTAAAGTTCTGTGTGTGTAGCATGAAGGGACTACAAACTTTCTTTTGTTATACAACCTTGTGTTGTATGATGATAAATAAACTACCTTGTACCTTGTGTTCACACAGAAAGTGAAGAAAATATTTTGTGCTTGGCATTTAAATACAAATTCAATTCAACTATGTGAACATAGTTGTGAAATGGTGAAAAGTGGATTTATCTTCACTCTAGCTTCTCGACCTGTCTGCAGCAGTGAGTCACATAGTTGCCAACCTCCACTGTCGTTATACTAGCCGTCTACAACTCTATGATACTACTTTATATTTATACATAGGCCAGGCAAAGAAGGAGATTGCTTGGAAAAATTAAGCGAGGAAGTTGAACTACCTGGTAAGTTCTAAAAATATGTCTGTTACATGATTCCAGCTATCGGTTGTACTTTACAATGAAACAAGTTAGCATAGCATAGACCAGATTGATCTAAACGCCCTTCAGAAAGCAAGCATTTTTAAATTGATTGCTTATCATCTTGTGGACAGGCCTGACAAAGCATGACTTAATACATCTGTGAAGGCTCTCAGTGATCCAGGTCATAGTTTTCAAAGGAAGGTTAAAATCAACAGCAATTGTACTTGGTTGAACATACTTGAAGATGTTTCGTCCCTCATTTAAGAGACTTCTTCAGTTCTGACTGACTGGTAGGAAAACTCAACTATTTAACTTCTGTAGGATTGTTTGATAAGATGATTGATATTGCTGGTTCGTTAGTGCTCCTACTTGTTGTAGAGACATTTTTTATGGTCGTTGAAGCCACCTGAGACCAAGTCTAAACAAACATCATTGGCCTCCACACTTAAACCCAAGCACACACTAAGACAGACACTGGTCCACCCAAAAGACTGCATACAACAACACAACAAAAGGAGTGTATTCTGTTCAGTGCAGTGAGGAATGTGCAGACCTGTATATTTGGGAAACTAAACAACCACTACGCAGACACATGGCTCAACATAGAAGGGCTAAACCTTCAGGTCAAGACTCATCAGTTTACCTACATCTGAAGGACAAAGGACACTCGTTTAAGGATCACTAGGTGCACATTTTAGACAGAGGATGGATGGTTTGAAAGAGGTGTCGAGGAAGCCATTTACACCTGGGTTGAGAAGCCGACGCCTAACAGGGGAACTGGACTGCGACACTACTTCTCCCCCACTTACAATGCTGTCCTTTTATCACTTCTAACTAAACTAAATAAACATTCACTGTTGGCCTCAGGTGAAGGGGCCAATGCTGGTTGTTCAGACTTGGTATCAGGTGGCTCCAATGACCATAACGACTGTCATTACGACAATCAGGAGCAAGAACTAACCAGCAGTATCGACCCCACAGAGGTTAACAAGCTGAGTTCTCTACTGGTCAGTCAAAACTGAGGAAGTCTCTCGGATGAGGGATGAAAACATCTTCAAGTATCTTCAACTAAATCCAGCTGCTACTGATTTTAACCTTCCTTAGAAATGTATTAATGTGTTTAACAAACCGGCATCAAGATGTGGTTATTTCAGCATGATTTTCACCTGTTTATTGCAATTAAATCACAGCAAAGTATGTTTGTCATACCCGATTATGTGGAAATATTTTTGGGATGCTTCACTTTCTGTGGAAACACACCATACGAACTAAAAGACTTCTTGGCAAAACTGAGAAAAATGTTGTTCATACTAGTTTGTCATGAAAACAAGAAAACACCCACTTTTAAAATGATGGTGCACCAAGTTCAGTCATTATCTACTCACCCCAGTTTATAGGATCGCCCAACACATAGCCATTTATCCCTTGTGGCTCCAATTCACCCATCTCACAAACTATTGCAGTTAATTAGTCTAACATTTTATTTCAACTTTCTCCAAACAGCTTTAACAGCAAAGTCCAAAAGTGCAAATGATTGCACTCTGGGCTGCTTACAGGATATTATTTATTATCATTACTTGTGGGGGGATGCTGAGATGGGTCTGGGATCCTATGAACTTGGACAAGAATTTGACATCTGGGTGACTACTAGATAATGGCCGATTTTTCCTTCTGGGGTGAGCAGCTTCCTCAGGTCAACAGACCGTTGTGTGTTTGTTTGGTGTGGAGGGAAAATATTCAGACAGAAATAAATGAAGTGAAAGGTTTTATGGAAATTGTTATGATGGCATAAACAAGGTCAGCTATTAACAATGTCTTGTACACCAACACATGCATCTGCACATACCTGCAATCTCCTTCCTTCTCTCACAGACACACAAACACATACTTATGCATGTGTTTATTCAAATACCCAAACACCCAAATTTAAAACATAAATGTTCTTATACATACTTCTGCACACAAACTTGCGGTGACAGAAAACTAAACATACACACACACACACACACACACACACACACACACACACACACACACACACACACACACACACACACACACACACA
>JAPMOB010200724.1:0-14495 GCA_029875015.1 Lepomis gibbosus
AAAAAAAAAAAAGGACTAGCCTGGCTTTCTCCACAGACCAAAAATAAGTCGCCCAAAGACAGTTGGTAGGCAGACATAAAACAGTTACATAGTGTAACTATTGTTTCTAACTCTCAGCAAAAAAGTGAATAAGAGTATTTGCCAAAATGTGGAACAATTCCTTTAACAAAAATCTAAGTTATATAAGCTCAGAGTCAATGCACAATGAAATATGGTGGAAGCAGGTATGTACATTTCTTAATATGCCTGGCAATGAAACTGGGTTGAATGGGACTGTATGGGTCATTTACTGGTCCGGAGAGATGTCAAGGTCGAGAAGTCGCACACAGGGTTGCAAAAGTCATTCATCTTTTTTGTCTTCCTCTTCGACCTCTGCTGCTTCTACTCCTTCCTCCTCTTCCAGCTCATCCTGTAATCCCTCTTCGCCAATCTCATCGTGCACCACATATCCCTCCTCATCCTCTTCCTCCCCAACTTCAAATCCCTCCTCCTCTTCCTGGTTCCCGTGCTCTTCCTCTCCCTCCACTCCTAGCTCCTCCTCCATCTTTTCCTCCTCCTCCTCTGCAGCTGCTGCTGGTACTACTTCCCCCTCGACCGCCTGTTGACCTGTCTCCCCCTCAGCCGCTGGCTCATCCTTGACTGGCGCCGCCTCCGTCTGGCTGTCTGCTGTCTCACTGGTTAACTCCAACTCAGACACGTCCATCACCATGGAGTCCTCTGGATCCTGGTCATCTTGGTTACCAGTGAACGGATTTTCACCCTGAATGAAAGAATGTTTTTAAGTACATTTGTGAGTTATTATGTACATTGGTGAGTTATGAATTTTAGAGTTATTAGTCTCTACATATCCATTTGAGACCAGAAGTATCCTAATAGTTGACCAAAAGCTCATCTTGAGGGGAGATGATCCACATACAATGAAAACACGGACATGATTTAATTTGTGCACGTTCTTAAACTGTATTCCTTTAAGACTGCTAGTGCATTTTCCCATGGCATTGGTTAAAAACATGCAATTACACTGTGACCTTAATTCCTATTGACAAAGCAAATAGCACTAGTAAATTTGTGTAACAATTCACACCATGCCAGTTTGGCTGACCACACATGCTCAGGTAAATGACACTGCTCATACCTTGAGGTAGCTTTCCAGCTTCTTGCCAATGAGTTTGTGGTTAAGGATGCTACGAGCAACTGATAGACTGGCCCTCTTGGACTGCTCCATCATACCCTTAAATCACAAAGAGAACAGTACCAAGTCATACAGGGAACAATACAAACCATCTAAAAGAACAAACACTCCAGTACGTCATCCAGCATTGGCCAATGCTTTGTAACAGCATTTGTACTGGACCACTTAGTACAGGACTTGGTTTGGGTACACCCAACAAAAGAACCACCCATTTCATCTGGTGTGTGAAGCATCATGGCTTTTAAAGTCAATTTTAACACCACTGCACAAAAAGTAGTGGGTTGAACAAGAACTGTGCTGGCTTGTTTAACCCACTTCAAGAAATGTTATGCAAGACAAGTTCAAGTTCTTCTATTGATTGCATCAAATTAGAAATGCTGCGGGTGCCTTTGCTCTAACAGAAATAATCATGTCCAATGAGCCAATGTTCAGAGTAGGGCTCAATGATTTGAGGAATATATCTCTTTGCAATAATTTTAACAATGTTGCAATCTAAATTGCAAATATTTATCAATCCAGGCCTGTATGGCAGCCTTAAACATTAGTTTGTGCCAAACTACTTTAGAAACTAGTCAGTAGAAGAAAGGGTTCTTTCATTTTCTATAGAATTATAAATGTGCAGTCGATCTGCCATACCTTCCGATTGTAGTTATGGTCAGGAGACTTGATGTGTTTCTGTATCAGGTGGGGCTGCATGGGAATGAAAAGGTCACATGCTGCGCAGTGGGCAGCTTCCACCTTCCTCATGAAGTGCTCCATACCGAGATCTACACAGATGTGACAAATATTTTTGAGCAATCATTTACAGTCTCACTTACAATCACTTACAGTCTCTCTCCTCACACACTCACTCTCACACACACAGCTTACCCCTGGTGAGGTCCTGCTCTTTGTACACCTGACAGATGGCAGCACTGTGGTTTTCCAACTGGCCAACCCTTTGGTCTGTCTTCTTAAACTTGTTTTGCAAATATTCCTACAAAAGTTGAAAAGTATTTGTTAGTTTACACTTCATGTAACAGAATTTTCAACACTGACACCGGTGAACCGACTGCATGAACAAAAATAATAAATGTGACCCTTAAAATCTAAATACATGTGTAAGCAGTTCTAGTTTCTTCAATCTGATGAGTCATAATGCATAACTGTCCTTTTAGTAGGGCTTAGGTGTAACTTCTCTTACAAAATGAAAAACAATCTTGTTGTGGAATCAATAAATAACCTGACAATTAAAACTACCTTTATGAAAAATTGTAGTGCATTAAGCACATCCCTTAATATTTAAGCATCCAAAAGCACGACTGAAAATTTATGCTTTCCAGATCTGGAATGTGATGGAAAACATTAATCCTTTAATGCATCTATTTTAGACTCTCATTCACCTGTAGGAAGTCTGTAGTGGGTTTGGACAGTTGGCTGGAAAGGAACTTAAAGTGGTCCTTGTGAAAGCGACTCTCAAGATGAGTTTCCATTTCCTCCTTGTAGAATGAACGAAACTTGCACACAGAGCATGCAAACATCACCCTGGAAAAAAGGCCCATCATAAAAAATGTACAGTGTGATGAAAAGTGGGTGAAATAAAATAATACAAATTATTACACAATCATCTCAGTGACTGCAACAAAACAACAGAAGTAGTGATGTACAGTGAAGCAAAGCCAATAAACTCATCCCACAAACAAAGCAATCTAACAAAGAATAGAGACAAGAGGGTAAAGGTGTAAATCTTGACCCAGGGGTCAGGGGAATATAGTACGTCATCTCACCTTTCCAGGAAGCCCCTCCTCTTCCTCATTTTAGGGTGTTTGTCCTGACCTTGAGTCGGTGTCTGTTTGCCCTGCGGACTTTTCTTCTCCTCCTGTTTGGGTGGAACTAAGTGTAGAAGAACAGAAGTTAGGCATGCCAAAATGTCCATTAGAGGGAAGCGTTTTATGACAAGCAGGTGACGTAGGCAGACACGGCATGGTTTGTCAGTAAAATGAGGAATAAAAATCAGCAACTGTAAGTGTGCTTACCCTTATCTCCATCTGCAGTAGGTTTTGTCTCCTGTGAAGAAGAGAATCCCATTACTTATTTGATTTAGAAAAAGGATGGGATAACTTGTAACGATTATTCCTCTCCCTAAGCTTCATGTCGGGGCAGCTGTGGCTCAGGAGGTAGAGCGCGTTGCACGTTAATCAGAAAGGTCAGCGGGTTCAATCCCTGGGTCCTCCAGGCTGCATGTTGAAGTGTCCTAGGGCAAGATACTGAACCCTGAATTACCCCTGGCGGTTGTTCCACCAGTCTATGAATGTTAGTTTCTGTTGGAACACTTAGGCTCAGTGTATGAATGTGAGTGAATGGTGAATGCAGATGTAGTGTAGAAGCACTTTGAGTGGTCAAAAAGACTAGAAAGGTGCTGTACAAATATGGAGCATTTACAGTTGCATGTCCTATGCAGTAGTCCAATTTAAACCCATAATCCCTTCGAAATAGCTGACATCAAGTAAACACATTCTCCCATTAATCAACTGTATGCTACATTCAAAGTTAGCATCTCTACCTCTAATAAAATTGTTTCCCTCTCAAATCTGTGCAAAAGAATGACAGATAATGAAAAGGTTTCCTCATGTAGGAAAATTAATTCATGCCTAAAGCTTTAATCTGGGAGAATAAGGTCACATTTAAGTCTTTATAGGCCAGTATTTGCATATCAAAAAGAATCAGAGTTCCTGTTAAACAAGCTTGATCTACTCACTGCAGCTGCAGTCTTCGGTTCACTGTCGTCACCATTTTTCTCTGCTTGCTCTATGTAAACAGAGTACATTGACATCAGGCCAAGATGAACATAGAAATGCTGTATGCTAATTCATCAAAAATTTATTTAAGGAAGTACCTTGGGTAGCTTCTGACCCTGCACTCTCTGTCTTGTTCATCTTTGACTCTGGTTCATCAGCTGCAGTAAGTGTCTGCTTTCTCTTCTTCTGAACATCACGCTGTGGCTTCACCTGCTACAGTCAACAAAATCAGTTTGCACTTGCAAATACATTTTCTGACCAAAACAAAAAACCCAATACAAGCAGAACTTAACACATCAGTGAACTCTAGGCTTAATGCTGGTCAAAGCCAATTAACAGACTTCATAGGTCTTCCTTCTCTGGGCATTTCCTAATCAATATTATTAGCCTTATCTTGAGGGTACCCAGGATTGGAGCACAAGAAAAGGAAAATAAACTAAATAAAATAAAATCCACAAAGTAAATCATCAACACTCCCACAGGTAAACAAGACAAAGAATTGGGCAGGGAGAGTTGTCACTTGCCTTTACTGTACTTAAAGTGCAGCTCCGTGGGGCATTTCTGACCACATTAAATAAGGGCTGGGCGGAGATAGAGGGGCAAGTGATATGCCAAATGTGTTGTGGGGATATTTGTGACAAACTGCTATCCATGGCACATAGCAGGTACTAGCACTTTATGCTGACTTGCCAGTTGTGGTTGAGGATACAAAAAGGAGGGGATCAGAAAGGGCTTAACTGTTGCCCAGTGTCTGAGGAGGTCTTATTTGGCTGGAGGTACTTACTTTGTTGAGGGGTCTCTTGCGGCCTCGCTGGCGGCCAGCCCGTGGGCCCCCTCCAAAATGCCTCCCAGGAAAGTCGTGAGGCCCTTGAATGGAACCCTGATGGAAGCCCCCACTCTCAGGGTACATGCGGTTGGACAGGAGGGATGGGAGCTTGCCTCTACCACCTCCTGGAGAGTGGCCGCGGTGGGACTGGCCACTACTACCACTTCCCCGCCCACCTCCGCCTAATGGAGTGGGGTCAGACCTGCGGCTTCCAAACCCTCCTCCAGCTCCTCGACCCCCGGCACTTCCACCCCTTCTGGGGGAACGTCGGCCTGCTCCAGCCCATCCACCTCCAGAACCTCCTCCCTGGCCACTGCTGAAGGACTCCCGCATATTCTGTCGCAGTTTTGCGACTCCATAGGAAGAGGAGGGGCTATCAAAGCCTCCTCCTCCCCCTAGCCCAATTCCCCCTCCGAAGCCCGAGACTCCTCGCTGACCCAACAGCATGTTGTCCCCACGGCCATCGCCATAACCATAGCTACCGCCGCCAGATCTGTAGAGATCTCGGGAGGAGTTGAGAGAGGAGGTGCGCGAGTCGAATGACTCGTACTGGTCATACCTGCGGGAGGGAGGGAGAGGGTTGATAGAGAAGAGCAGAGAGCAGGGGAGGCAGGGAGGGCAGTCAGGTTTGGATTTCTCCACCTGCTATTCCTTCTCCTCCATGGTCTCGCTTTCTCTATTTCTTTTGTTGTCACTCCCAGCTTAATTTCGGAAAACTACATTAGATCAGAAATTGATGATCCAAAACAAGTTAACAAACCGCTTGTGGTCTTTTAAATTTAAGTAATGATTTTTCCTCTTATTTAGTTTAAAGAAACTCATCCAACCACATTCTCTGTTGGAGGTCTAACCGTATCCTGCAGATTAGGGGGAATGCAGTTCCTAAGGCTATGAAACCTTGAACAGACATGAGCATGGTCCATCAGAACCAGTGATGTCCTGAGAAAGGTGCAAGAAGTAAAACATCCTGGGAAGTGACTGGTTTATGGTAATTACTCGAGAAAGGGGATGAAACATAAATGGGGCCATTTTTGCTTGGGTAAGAGTGTTTTTGTACATACAGACAACCTTCAATTAACAGTGGCTTGAAAGGTAATATCAAGCTAACACCTCTAAACTCATCTCTCTTCCATAACCTAAAGCCAGAACACAGGGTTAGGTCACATGGAGGATGAGAGAAAAAGTGTGTCAACAAATAAAAAGAAAGGCAAGACAAAGGCAATGCTCAAGGGGTGCTAGGTAAAGATGGACTCACTTCATATGCAAGGATGTCAATCTGTTACAAATGGAAAAGGTGGTCTAGAATTGCACCTCCAACGAGTGGCCATGCATACCATGACGTCAAAGGTTTTGAGGAATCACAACATTTTCTCCCCAACAATCAGACAAACCACAACATAGCAAGAGGGGAGCAATCAAAGCGTCCTCAGATGCTGAGGCATTCAAATGCAGCCTGTGAGTAACTTGCACCCTTTTCATCCCAAACAGGATTTGAGGAGTGCATATTTTCCCCAAGGCTGAGCGTACAGTGTAAGTAAATGGGCTAGTAGGCTAAGACAGCCCAATTTGCTCGAGCAACCTCACTATTAAACAATAACAACTGATTTTCCAACAACATGGTCTTTTCTTATTTTTTGCATATATTTTACAGAATTCTGTTGCCCAAACTAAGGCAAGACCTGCTAAGGCAAGAGTTTTAAATTACCAACAGCATTAGAAGGCCTAAGCATCTTACAGCAAAATGTGAATTGCAACATTTACCAAGATACTTTTGAGATGTATCTCAAAACAAGTTAAAAATTAACTGGTTCGATGTTGTGCAGGCATGATGCAACATTTACACTTTAATGACAAACATTACTGGGAAATGTAATACTCTCACTGGTATGGATGTGTGGTGGAGGTATCTGACCGATGAAGACAGTATAGAGCAGAAAAGGGTAATGTTATTACCTGTCACCCCGAGACCCTTTCAACCCCCCCTCCAACTGAGTAAGCATGTCCAGGCGCTGGTTAATCTTCGCAATGACTGCATCTGCGTGTGTGCCTGTAGATGAAAGCAGGGATGCTCCCGAGAGACCTCTCTTCATGTGGCCTCCTCCTCCATAGCCCCCGATCCCAGACATCGAGTCCTTATAACCTCCTCCATACAGATCAAAGCCACCAGAACCTACCATAGCGAGGAATGTTCAAGATGTTAATACAACCACTACACTTTCTTATTATTATTACAGATCAATAGTGAAGCACTAATTTAATCACATTAAATATTCAGATGCTAATGCACAAAAAAGTCTCAAGGACAAAGAATAAAAATATTAAACAATTACTATACAAAAGCAAACAGCGGTTCGTGTTTGTATCAGTCAAATACAAATCAAATAGTGCAATCGAGGTTAGTCAAAATAGGCAATTGATTTTATTTAGCCATTTACGTTAATGAAATGTTAATCTACACCTATTGATCATCTACTGATATTCCAATAGCTTGCATAGCCAGTTAATAGTGTGAGGAGTGATTTTAACAGTGGATGCATCAACTTGTCTAATAATCATCTCCTCAAAGAGTATGACTGTTATCCCTCCATGGTTTAGTAGTAGTCATACCACCAAGAGCTGCAATATCAAAAGCAATATTTATTCAAAATAACTCTTATCTGATGTAGTCATTATCACCTAGCTCTGTTAAAAAACGTGTGTGTGCGCAACCTGACAATCGAGCAAACGTGTTGGGTGTGCTTGTGTACAGGAGCACTTTCTCACCTCTGCTGCCTGATCCTCCACCTCCCCAACTGGAGTAACCTACAAAATGAGCAAAAACATTGGTATAGGCAAACGAAAAGGTCATTAAAGCTAGTAGTCAAACTTAAACAGCCAAGAAGCTTGAGTAAGACCATGTAACGTTACATCGTAAATAGTCAAAAAGAATATAGAGCAAAATCAACTGGACTTGTAGGTTGGTTAAATAAACTGAAAGATACCCCAAGAGGGATCAACCCAACAGCAAACCGGCTGGATTTTCTTTAGATTTCTGTCAGACAATGGATTTCTTTGGATCGTATCCGTTTTTCTGGCCCATTGCAAATGGGATATTAACAACTTTGCTTGTGACTAAGGCGGCCATTTTATTAACTAGCCTTTAAAAGTAGGTTATTCCCACGCTGACTCCATTTTAACGGAACTGACCAGCTAACTTTGGCAAAGCATGCAACACGCCATAGAACAGCCAAACAATGGACCAACGCAGGCCTGTTTGTTAGCATTTGGGCAATAATCAAGTGGCTAACCCTAGCTAGCTAACTTATGGTTCCTAATGTCAGTGAACTGGGCCTGGTTTGTGTTGGTGAATTTTTCGCGTGCTCTGAAATGAATTTGTAAAACTGATTACAACGGATAGAGAAATCTGACTTAACAATTAGCTAGCACTTCTTTGTCTGAAGCTACAAGCGGCTATGCGTTGCTTGTTGTTGATGGTGATCTAAACACCTGAACTAGCTAGCTAGTAACATACTGCGGCTACGTTTCACTGCAACAAAGAACGTGGCTAACTGGATACGTAATTAATAACGTTAACTGTAACGTTAGCCATGATGAATTTATCTACACCATATGTTCGGCGTGATACTTGAGAATCAGTATATATTTACCGGAACCGTAGCCTCTGTTGTCCATGGTAGTTTAGTGCGCTGTTCAGACAATCCAATCGAAACCAGCAGCTATAGCTCCAGCAGCGGGTTGGGTTACGCTAACGGCGATGGGTGGCCCGATAGAATACGCGAAAAAAATCACGTGACCATCTAGACCTCGTTACGTCACACGTTAAAAACGTAACCATATTGTTCTTGTATCTAGCACTCTGGCTCCTTTACAGTCTATGTCTGACGCTGATCTTAATTGGTTGGAGGCAAGTGCATATAATGTCAGTAAAGTTTCCATCAAGAAGATTTGAAATTGGCTTACCTAACATAATCTGAAACCGTATGTCTAATGTGTATTTTGTAAATTCAGGAAAACTAAGCTTTCCATGAATCGCTTTGAGGCAAATGAGACATTATAGTCAGGCTTGTGCTAGTCAAATGGTGACATCTGCTGGTCAAGACTTCGTATTGCATACTGTGAGACCGCATAATAAAACCATTGTATAAAAAAACATTTTTGTGTGTCAGTAATGGACTGTATCAGCTGTATAAAGGTGGAAATACGTGCACGCCCCAAAATATATGGACGATTAGTGAATCAGACTTGCAGGTAAACTTAGCAGAGTGTCAATCAGTCTATAAACAACCATAAATCCAATTAATTAACCAAGGATTGGCCTACATTAAGTCAGAGCCATTAAGAGATTGAAATTGCGACAAATGAACTGAATGGAAATCTTTGAGCCAATCATCAGGTGCCACATTGAAAGCTCCCCTCACTTTGTCTGATGTATTATTTTCCATTAACAACTTTAACATATTTGTTTTTGGCATGCTGATAAGCAATTCGTGTTTAAATTGTTCCATCTTGCCTGTTGAATTGAATCACTCCTGCAAATGTGTCTCCCAACTTATTTCACCACATCAGAATAGTACACTAGAATGGTTAGCGGTGGATGCAGGGAGGGACTGCCTATGCATAGTGGTCCAGAATTTTGTGCTATGCCCCTGCATACACCTAAATAGAAATTTTGAAGACCTACAAACATTTGCTTTCTGTCTACCCAGATAGCTGCTAAATTTGTGATGGATCCCATGTTGTGTCAAGGCCAATGTGTGATTTCACCTGTATGTGTTTGTGACAAGTTAACATTAGCATGCTCATGTCAATTAGCTTCCCTTTGAGGTAGTGTAACTTCTTTTATATGATCTATGGGTGTTAAGATTACCATACATTAACTAATATTAGCTTGCCATTGTAGTTACCTTAGAGTTCAAATTGAAAGTTTATGTAGGCCTGTGCTTTCAAGATATCACATAAACAATATCTTAGCTAATGTTAGCTAATGCCAGTATAAGTTACTGTATTTTTAGTTTAGATCCAATTAACTTTCATGCTCTAGTTAGCTGATTTTAGAATACCTGTCACTAAAAGTGGAACCGTATGCATACTAGTGACTCTCAGTGCAAAGCAAACGGTGTTTGGTGTATCTCGAAATAGTCAACATTTGTAATATTAGCTGTTTTCTTCACTTCACTTGACAGTACTGGCAGTGTAGTGTTGTCTAAAATGTTGTCCACTATTTGGGCGCCTTCTAAAAGCTTCATGCATCAACTGTGGTTCTACAAAGTGCAATGGACAAAGTGGCCAGCCTATCCTCTAATTACCTCTCGCTATAGCCTACTATACCTATACTGCATGTACTTATACTAATGCATGTACAAGATGAAGATCTGCTCTTCAAGGCTCTTCAGTAGGAAAAGCACAGGTGCACAGACCAACTAGAGACATTAACGATCACTCTGTTCTATTCAGGAGTCGTGACAGTGTGATTTCAGGGCAGAACCCTGAAATCAAACAGTTAAACGCAATTCACCCATCATTCATTTTATCATTTACTGTAGCTGTGTCTCTGGTTTTCCTGCTGTGTCAAATGTCATGTCTTCTTTGAAAATAGACTTTATTTAAAAACAGAACAACAACTGTTGGGCAAGTAAGAGTTTGTAGCAGTATTGACATTTTTTCCTTCTTTCTTTTCACTGATAGTCAAAAAATTCACTCTAAAGTAAAATATTTCTGTATTCAGTGGCAGAAAACTGCCTTCAAAAAGCAAGTAGGGGCAGCTTCACAGCTGGCTGACAGTTATTTAAATGTTGAGGAAGAAAAGTCAGTTTAAACAAAGAATAATTGTAATTTAATGTTACACTTTGTGCACAGTAAATAAATGGAAATGTGCAGGGGAAGAAGGACACAAAGAGCCATGGACAAAGTTATCCCCAGTATACAAAAAATATTATTGTAATTGTTATTATATCCAGCATTACCAGACAATAATACAAAGCAAACAAGAATGAGTAATACCAAGATCAATGTGCCATTAAAATATATAAAATATAACAAGAAAAATATTTAATAATAACATGAAAACAGTTATAATGTAGATTTGTTTTCTAATGGTGATAGCAATCATGCGCAACAAAACTTTGTAACAGGAGCATCTGATAAACATGATTAGCCACAATCAGCATTCAAAACGTACATTACGACCTCATGAACGGATGTGTCACTCAACTATAGATAACAGCCTTGCAAACCCACACCACCCCCACCCTCCAGTAGTTGCTAAGGCAGTAAGCAGATCACAAAGGATATGAGTAAATGATTGTGACATCCTGATTTGGCTGCATCACATATTCAATGTACATGAGTTTACAGATGACTTAATGGTGCTCTAATCAGGCATTTCCAACTTTTATCTAAATGAACAAAACAAACATTTATTTGTCCTCTGCAAAGCGCCCTGCACATCTAAAATCCAAGCTTATATTACATAGTGTCTTCTTGCTCCTCTGCAGGTGCTGCCTGTGCTGCAGGACGCATGGCCACGAGTGCAATGCTTTCATACAGCTGAAGTGCAGAGAAAACAGGTAACAGAGGGAACACAATCATGCACAAACAGTCATTTCTAGGTCTAGGTTTTTCACTCACCTGTTCACTTTGTACTTTGTCGCTTAGCTCAGCAGCGGAGGTTGGATTTTTCACTTTCCTAGATCTTATTGACCATATTGTGACATTGTGAATGTTACAAACAGACTGAATTTGAATACAGGAAATATAAGTACAAAAATGGAAATGTCAGAATTTTTACCTCATTGCCAGGCAGAAGAGAAATGCTGCAGGCGGGATCAGTAACAAAACAGTCAGTTTTACTGCATTCATTATCACCATTGATTTCCCTTGAGCTGGAGAGAAATCATTGGGAGATGTGTTACCAGTGCAACATATTTCAAAACAATAAAAAGCAAGACACATTATTGTTTTTGGCACTGTACTTAAATTATATTCTCCACAATCCTCAGGACTGAAGTGTCTGTCTGCTGCTTTTATTGAATTTCACTTTCCTTCTACCAAAAGTAAATGTGGTGTCCTTGGTAGGTAGGGTCATCATATAGACCATTGAGAAGGTCTTGTGTACATTGGAATGCAGTTATGTTGATTACATCTTATCAAAATCAGAGTGGAAGGATGTTATTCATGTCACACAGAGTACTTAAAAAAGAGAGTTGCTTTGGTTTTAACTGTAAAAGTGCTTCAGTAGCTAACAACTATTAAGTTTAAATTTAAAGCCGTGCTCACCTTTGACAATGAGACTTTTTCCTAGTGAGCTTATGCTTTGGGGAGCTTTGACGGCGCAGGAGTAGTTTCCCTCATGCTGAGTGCTGACTGGGTCTAGAACCAGGTGTTTCTTTTCGTTCTTTGACCCGGTCAGAGGTCGATTGTTCAAGTACCAGATGTAGATTGTGTCTGTCAGAGGACAGCTTGTACTGCACGTCAGTGTGACTCTCTGGCCCTCTGTCACCAGTGCAGAAGGAGTAAACATCACTTTCAGGCCTGAAAAAAAAACTTCTAAAGATCAATTAACCAAAAAGAGGCATCATATATGCATATATGTTTTGCAGTAGGTACCATTTCCACAGATACCACATATCTGAATTTGCTAAACAAGGAGCAATTATAAATTTTTACACAGTTTTTTCATGTTAAAAATACATCAGCTGAGCTGAAGGGAAGTTACAAAATATTAAGACGTATGAAAGGTAATGACTGCTACATAATTTTCTGAAAACTGCAAAAAAAAAAGAAGAAAAAAAAAGAAAATACATTTAGGTATTTGGGCCAAATTATTACCTGTGACAACTAAAGTCACTCCAGATAAATCAGACGGTATCCATCCTTCTTTATATTTCGGAGATCTGAATATGTATTCTCCTGAGTCTTTCTTCATCAGGTTATTGATGCTCAGTATGTGGTAGTTTTCCATGACATGAAACTCCACACGACCAGCATCCTTAGTCAAAGTTTCAGCATCCTCCTCATCGTGTCTCTTTACTTTATTCCATAATTTAACCGGGTTGCCTGAGTATTCACTTGTAATGTTCACTGATGAACCTTCCACGGCACAGATCCTCCTGCTGATGTAATTCACACTCAAGCAGCTCGAATCATCAACACCTAAAATATAGAATAAACACTTTTAATAGCTAAATGTACTTTTTTTTTACAGCTAAAAATTCTTCTGTGTCTAGGATTTTAACTAGTCTTAACTAATATTAATAAAAAATCCAATTTACATTAAAAATATTTCATTGCATATTGTATGGCACAACATAGAGTTTATAGCGTTTGAGGTTAAAAAAAACCCAGAAAATCCTTGCAGCAATAAATCACAAAGAAAGCAATAGGCGTGAAGGTATTTCCTAAGAGGTCAGATTGTCTCTGCTTGAATTACGTTGAGTCACAAAAATGTTTTATCCAATGAGGAGAGAGGAAAAACAGACCATCAAATACTGACTGAAAGGTATTTTAAATTGTATCACAATGTGATATTAGAGTAACGTTTCAAACAACAAATAAAAATAAACAAACTGGTGTTTACATCAGAGCTATTGTATTTTATGGTAAGTTGTTTTCTGTTTTCCAACCCCAGGGTGTTTGAACATTATTTAGATTAATATGTTTCTTTTTGCCCTATAGGCTTACAGACTATAGTGATACATTTGCCTCATTCTATGAGTTAAAAAGACCATAAATTGGTTTACACTCACATTTTTCATCAGAGCGCAGATATTCAAGGCCTTTTACAGCACAGGAGAAGATTCCAAAAGAAAAGCAGAAAAGTGTGACGTGTTGATTCTCACAATGACTGAATAACTGTCTGTCCCAGTACCACATATAGGCATATTGAGGGTCAGCCATAGGACAGCTGGTGACACAGGTCAATGTGACAGAGTCCTTCACAAAATTCCTTTGAACATGTAACGTTACTTCTGTTGGGAGAGGATACATACACTTTTCATGAATCACTGTTACATATTTTGGGGTTAAGAGGTATGTTTATATGTTTGAAAATTCAGCTCACACACAGGTATTGTGGCAGTAGAGAGACGACGTCATGTCTGTTAACATTGGCCAATAACTGCTTGCTTACATTTAAAAGTGACGAAAAGTACCATTACTCTACTCACTGGTGTGGACAAGGGAGAAGTGTATGTGTCTCAGGCCTGGAATTAAGGTATTTTCAGGACAAGGGCACTTTGGCCTTTGATAAATACTTTGTATTGGGGCATCGCGGCCAATATGTAGGGTACCAAGAATGCACTGAGGCCAAAACCAATGGTGCAATAACAATAAGTGATAATTAGGCAGAATTGTGTGAAGATAAAACATTGTGTGAAGACAAAACACTTGGCCAATACATTCAACAAACTGATTGAATGTGTACTGAACACTACAGAGTTTGTTAAAATTATGCACCGACTGTTTGACTTCTCTACAAAATGCTGCCAGATTTTATGTAATGTGAACAATTCATTATATTAATGTAACCATTTTGTCCATATTGCCATTAGAAACTGAGTAGGCCTATGATTAGCCTATAATTATCCTGATCAACCACCGTCAGTAATTAATACAAACACACATTAGACTGTGAACTTAATGGATGTTCCCTGTGCTCTCTGGGGGAAATATTGCATCAAACTCCGTTGAAGAAGTATGACAA